>PIJE02000473.1:58125-108125 GCA_002895965.2 Coryphaenoides rupestris | reverse complement strand
ACACACACACACACACACACACACACACACACACACACACAACACCACACACACACACACACCACACCACACACACACACACACACACACACACACACTTGGACACACAGCACACCGAGCAGGGAGCGACAATAAAGTCTGAGCAGGAACAACATCCTGTGTGTGTGTGTATCTAAGTGGTGTGTGTGTGATGTGTGCATGACTGTGTGTGTGCGTGTGAGTGTGTGTGTGCGCGTGTGTGTGTGCGCGTGCGTCCATGTTTGTGTGTGTGCTCTTCGGACCACAGAAAGGAAATTGTATCTCTACGCACGTCGTCATCCCCATGTGGCTTTTGCGAGCCATTAATTATTCCTAAATTTTACAGTGTGCTCAGACGCAGGTAGACGACGCTCGCTGGCTAACGGATAGCTGCAGCTACAGGTACAGGTTGTGGACACTGGAGACAGAGGCCGGGACATCGGGGGGGGGCGATCTACGCACGTTTGTAAAATGACACTTAATGGACTTGACACAGTGACACAGACTGACTGATCTTGGTGGGAAGCATGTCTAGACCACATCCTCAAAAACGATCGATGTCTGCTGAGACATGCTTTCACATATGGGGGGGGGGGGGGGGGGGGGGGGGGCTGACTCAGTGAACTGACTCTCTATATGGTGTATTACTGAAGACCATGAGAATGTGCCGTACCATAGACCTGCTTAAAACGTTGCACCTAAAAATATAAGAGATTATGTAGTTGATACACACAGGCACACACACATTGGAATGATAAACAATGACATTGGAAGGGCATTAGAATTTTCAGATTCACTATTTCGGGGAAACCAATACAGAGTGATCAATTAACATAATGGCAATCCTCCATCACCCCCCCCCAACATACACCCACACACACAGGTGACACAGTTGACTGGTAAATGGATTGCCTTTATATAGCACTTTGATCCAAAGCGCTTTACAGTTGCCTCACATTCACCCATTCATACACCGTATCATACATAGTAACAACCAACACGTCAGGAGCAGTTAGGGTTAGGTGGCGTCTTGCTCAGGGACACCTCGACACTTAGCTAGGCGGAGCCCGGGGATCGAACCAGCAACTTTCCGGTTTCCAGACAACCGCTCTTAACTCCTGAGCTACTGCCACCCTCATTAAGGAGCAGCTCCCAATCTTGCTCAACCCACACGTCGGTTGTTGTGTTGTGCGGACATTCTGGGGATCGAACCGGCGACAACCCACTCAGCGTCGAGCCTGGGAGGATGCAAATGCCATCGCTTCCTTGAGACACGCGCTTCGCTCTCCCCTCTGCCGATCCACTCGTTCATGTCTGGGACGTATTTGCATGCCGTCGGCTGGGAGGGGCGCCTGTTGCCGTGGCGATTCGGTCCGGGGTCCGAAACAAACGAGCAGACCAGTGATCTGTTTGACGTGAGACACGATTTCAATATGCAAAATCGACGATTCATGCAAAGACGTCGGAACGTTTTTCTTCCCTGCAAAGTCAATTAATGTGTCTGGACGTGGTCCTGGTGGTCATACATACAGAATTATCTCAAGCAAGACGATCATGCTATTAAGGACGGGGCGGTGGGGTTGGTGGTATTCCAGGTTATACGGCAAAGTTTTAAAAACAAATCAAGGAAAAGGGACGATGAGATTCAAGATTAAATAAGTTTAATTGTCTCATGCACATACAGGATGTGCATGAAATGAAAAAGTGGAGATGCCCAGCGTAATGTGCAAAAGAGCAATACAATACAAATTGCAGGGATCAAAATATTCACAATATTTAGAGAAATCATATAAATGGCAAATCTAAACTCTACGTTTCAGTACAGTGCCCGAAGTTGAGCGGTGAACAGTCTGACACTTGGAGTGTGTGTGTGTGTGTGTGTGTGTGTGTGTGTGTGTGTGTGTGTGTGTGTGTGTGTGTGTGTGTGTGTGTGTGTGTGTGTGTGTTTGCCAGAGGAAACGGTGACAGACGGAAGTGCAGGGGCGCGACTATGGGAGGAAGACGCTCTTTGTTGCGCGCCCGTTTCCACGGTGATGTCATCCCAGGCGCGCAGCAGCGGTGCCGGTTCCCGTGTGGAACAGCTGGAACATCTGCTCGCGTGTTCAAAGCAAACACGCGTGTGGCTGACGCACGGGCAGGACCTGCATGGCCTCGCTGGACCATTCGCTTTTTGGGCTCCTGCAGTGTTCGCCAGGTCACATGCTGGACCACTCACCGCTTTTTTGTCCGTACACACACACACACACACACACACACACACACACACACAGACACAGACACAGACACAGACACACACACACACACACACACACACAGACAGACAGACAGAGAGACACGGACACGGACATGGACACACACACACAGAGACAGACACACACAGACACACAGACACACACACACACACAGACAGACACACAGACAGACAGACAGACACACACGAAAGGAACTATGCACACAATTCTGAACAAAAACCTTGAAGCTCATATATCAACAACAAGACTCCAGACTGCCAAACCCAAAGCACAATTCAGTGGTTTTCACTCAAGCGCAAATTCTGAATGACATGTTTTCCGTCTACGTCGAAGAAGCACAAATCCCATCACTTGGCGGCACACTTTGTTCACCTGGAGAACGCTGGCGTTTAAAATGCTCCCCCAGACGGCTTCCCACTCTGCACTGCACTTCCTTGGATCCTCAGCAATACGCCCTGCAAGAATCCCTTGCACTCACTTGCACGTTTGAAAGCCCAGGCACTTAAAATAGCACTTAGCATTGTGTAGCATGTTGTCTCTCTGTCTCTCGTCCTGGCAGTGAAAATAGTGCTTAGCATCGCGGAGCATCTTATCCTCGCTATCTTTGCCGTTTACCAGCAAGGGGCTAACCTAGCAATTATGAATTGGTTGAGTCTTGTTCTATTAACCTAGCAATTATAAAGTGGTTGAAACTGGTTCTACACTACAAACCTTACCGCCATCCAACCCCAGGGCTGAATCCACTACCCCAGGCTGCCTGGATCCACTGAATATTGGCTTTGTTACCTTTTTGTATTTGTGCAGTGATTTCATGAAATGTTCATCATTATGTGCCCACAGAGACAATCTAAACATTTTCTTACTTTGGTGTCTTTCATTTTGCAGTGTAATTACTGTTTACACTGTAATTACCACGAGCAATGCTGCAGGATCAACTTTACATTTACAGTGTGACTCCGCGAGGCTGGCCGGGTGCATTAAGCCCAATTGGATAGACAAGCGTGTGCATTTTAGTCCTATTCTGACAATGGTTGTGGTGGTAATAAAGTGAAGGCCCGATGAAGATCATGTTAGATAATGAACGGCAGCTTTGTGGAACATTTCCCTATCCCATCGTGAGGATGGTGAACAACTACTTTGACTATGTAATGATATTTACATGCAAAGCCCCTTCAAACATCGCTCCTCGCAAGCTATGTTAATCCCAGATGCGATACTTTGCCAACTTTTGTTTTTACTATGATTATTATTACTGAATCTTGGTGGCCAACGGACAATCCAGGAATGCATCAGGGTCTCCTCTCCATCTGTATGCATCACATCCCCTCGTAAACATGACTGTTATAAATAGCCACTGTGCCAGAGGGCAGGGGCTTTGTGCTAATACAGAGCGAGGTGGTCCAACCGGTCCCTAACCTCAGGGCCAATGAGTTGCGGCAGCTGTCTCACTCTCTACGTGTGTGGCGAGCGTATGACAACACACACACGCACGCACCACACACACACACACACGCACACGCACGCACACACACACAACACAAGCACAAGCACACACGGATTTGTGCGAAAGAGGAAAAAGTACAAAAGTACAGAACTAAATCCCCACGCATTCTCCCCTTAGCGCAGCAAGACCAGATAGAACTGTGAGGACAGATATCCCGGACACAAAGAGTGTGTTGCGGTACAACAAGTATGAGTGTTAGAAAAGAGAAAGAAGGAAGGAGGAGAAGGAGAAGGAGAAGGAGAAGGAGAAGGAGAAGGAGAAGAAGCAGCAGCAGCAGCACAGGAGCGTAGGAATGTCAGCTATTGTGTTAGCAGTAGGCCTAATGGTTTTTTTGGTCATTGTTGATGACTTACGATGAATTAATGATGAATGATGAATTAATTAATCGTTGATGAATTACTATGAAATCATTTGTCATCATTGAGGAGACATTGTGTTTGAAACTGTAAGTGTTTTTTAAGTGAGACTTAGCAAAACAATGTTTTTAATGAGCCCGGGTCACAGTATATTTACGTTGCTTTATGATGGTACAGCACTACGATTCCCTCGAGTCCTCTCGGGAGTATCGCCACGCCAACAACAACAACAACAAAAGCCGTTCCCACGATGCAGTCTGAAGCACGGCAACAAGCCTTATGAAATGGGATTACATAATACGTAATCCACGTGCGATCCAAATCAAAGAGCAACAACACAGGCGAGGGCACAGAGGGCGACACCGTGTTTGCTCATCCATAAAGCAGCCCCGGGAGAAGAGAGCATAGTCCACGCACGGTAGATTAGCCGATCCGAGCGCCCGAGTCGTGGGTCCGAGCGGCTGAACGTTGGCCGACTGTTTGCCCATCGCCCCCAAAGCTCGATACCGTGCCCCGCCCGTGCTGCTGAACGGCGCCTTGTCGGGAATAATGTGGATCAAAAGCGCCTCGCACTATCAAAGTTATCGCACGTTTTATGTTTTCATTACCGCCGACGTCCCCCCCAGTAAAATAAATTATCCAAAGTCGGCACCGGTCATCTCCTGCCCAAAAGGGCCTCCTGGCCGGCGAATAGGCAAACGTGTTTACCTTTGGTGGTGTGGCCGTGTTCACCATAAGAGCAGGAAAATGCATTGTTGGTTTTGAACATTTCACTGGGGATAACAGGGTTACTCTAGGCTCCATATACTTACTTTTAAAGTATATTATTTTACTTTTCTGGGCGGCAGCATTTGCGGTTGTCTGGCAACAGGAAGGTTGCCAGACAAGACGCCACCTAACACTAACTGCTCCTGACGTGTTGGTTGTTACCTTGCATGGTTGACACCACCAGATTGACAAAATCTGTTCATAATCTTGACTTGAGCACAGAGGACAAGAAAGGTCATAACCAGGCCAACGTGACTGTAGTCTCAAGCCAGAGACTAGACTCTAGGCTCCACTCAAGACTCTAGACTGGAGACAACTTTAGTCTCACGTCTTGATCTACAAGTCAAGCCGACAGACTCCGGATTGTGATCTTTTTGATGTCAGACTTCATTCACATGCACAGGGACTACTCATACCGTCAGCATACTCATTGTGTTTCAACCGGTTCATGATGCAAATAAAAAAATGTTTACCACTATACCGCTTAGTGGTCAGTGGAAGTGATCTGTCTCTATAGGACATGCATGGGAAGCCAATTCATGCATGGGTTCAATTCCCTAGAACCCAAGTCTTTATACATCACCTTAAAAGTCGCTGTAGATAAGATTTGAGAGAGAGAGTGGGAAAGATTGGCAAGACAGCAAGACTTCGAAAATAAACAACCTCTCAAACGTGATTGACAGCCAAGATGGATTCCCCAAACCTTTCATGTTTCAAGTATTTTTTATTGTAACTTCAAACCTGGTCATAAATGAGCTGGGAGCGGACTAAAATCAAAACGGACAAGGTGGTGCGCAGTCAAACCAGAACAGATCATTCTCGCAGAGCTTTTCCACTCACAAACAGCTGATAGATTAAGCTCAAAATAACATTCTTAAAAGAAAGTTTGAGGCGATGCATTCAAATATAAGAGGAACGACATCCCCGCACATACAAGTCAGAGTCCGGGATGTTGGAGTCTTTGAGAGAAGCAAAAGTTGACCAAACTGTATCTCCAACTGATGGAACGGAACGCTGGGTTCACATCACATGCCATCCCGGATGTGGGGTTAAAGTGATTACGTTGCCCCTCCATGGCTGTCTGTTTCCTCTCCAGCTGCTCTTAGTTTCCTTTGCTTTCCTATACACAGACAGACAGACAGCACACGGAAATGCTAGGACAGACACGCAGACAAGACAGACACTTTGCGCAGAAGTCGATCCTCTCTGCCGCTCCTCCAGAGCCCTTTGAAAAACGTTTCATCCGGAGATTTCACATTTATAATAATAAGGCCCCGCTGTTGACATTAGAAACGTCCGACGTCTTGTCGCTCGTCGTTATCTTTTATTGTTGGAGACGACCATCTATCTATCTCGCTTTCTGTCTCACCGACCAAGGCCTCCGCAGGACAGTCTGAGGAGACACGAACACCCAGACGTTTGAGCTACCTGAAGATAAATAAATAGATAAATAAATAAATAGAAGAGTTCGACCCCGAGTCTCTTCACCAACCAATGGCCATCATTAAGACTCAAAGCTTCAACAGATACTGCATTGATTATTCACCAATTTGCGAACATCAAATATTCATACGTGTTCCATTAAAGACGATGCCGGCATCGCAGGAGAGAGAAGGCATGTCAAAGCCACGGAGCCATGAAGATAAAGAGACCACCAGAGCATGAAGAGAGACACACACAGAGTTTACGCTCCACAAACAATTACTTCTGCTTTTTAGAGACGTGCTCTTAGATTTGTAAAGTTCACACGAGTTCAAAACAACCTTATCAGTGGGGAACAGGAAGTCTTGTGTCCTTACTTGCATTAGACAAGGACGTGAACAACATTCCAGCATCTGAATCATATTTTGTTTCTTTACAGGATTGCAAATAGAAGATGAATGCCTGTCGGCAGATTGTAAGTAAAGGCAATTGAAACTCATTTCAATACCATTGCCAACATATTTTTTTACTAAATATAACTATATACACATATTGTTATTCTATTAGACTTATACACTGTACATTTAGTATTCTATTGTTTTTGCATTTATTATTCTATAGTTTTTATTCTGAAGTTGTTGTTGGTATTTTTGAGAAACCTCTGGCACAAGAATTTCCTTCGGGATGAATAAAGTTTGATCTTATCTTATGTTATCTCGTCTTATCTTAATTGGAATCCCAGAGAATGATCAGTATAACAAGTACAAAGCGTCGATGATTAGGACGACCTCAATGAACATGAGATGTAAACTTGACGGATCTCAGGGAGCCCACAATTGTTGGCTGAGCGACTTCTCCGCCGAGCAAAACAAAAACCTTAAAAAAACCCCCCCACCAAACACCTCCTGCTGAAACAATGAAGTCTCTCGCTCCCAGGGACTCTCTCTCTATTGGTCTGCATTAACACCCCCGCCCCCCCCCCCGGTTTCTCAGCCAATAAGAGCCCTGGCAACCTGATGATGTCATTGTGGCTCAGTCCTTTCAGAACAATGCAGCCTGTGGGGGGGACAAAACACACAGGTTGTGTTTTAGTTTGTGAAAGACACAAAAATGGAGGAAGTAGAACGAGTGGAAACGTCACTCTGTCTAGTGGACGTGTGTGTGCACGTGTCTGTGCGTGTGTGTGTGTGTGTGTGTGCGTGTGCGTGTGTGTGTGTGTGTGTCGGTGTGTGTGCATGTGTGTGTCTGTGTGTGCGCCATGTGTGTGTGTGTGTCCATGTGTGCATGTGTAAATGTCTGTGTGCACGTGTGTGTCTGTGTGCACGTGTGTGTGTCCATGTGTGTGTGCTCACACGTGTAAATGTTTGTGTGCTTGTGTGTGTGCATGTATGTGTGTGTGTGTGTGTGTGTGTGTGGGTAGGGGGGGGACATAGAGCGAGAGCGAGAGCAGGAAATAGAAATATGCAAAGTCTTGGGTGACATGGCGGCCGCATCACCTTACGCTCTCGGCTGCGGGCGGCAGAAGAATCACAGGTTGCGTTGCGTGACGGCAAACAAACTGATTAGTGTTGGTGTGTCAAGCGCGCAGAGAACACACACGAAATGTATAAAAAGATTGGTGTTGTTGTTGTTGTTGTACAACCAAATACTGCTGAAAAGGTAAATGGCGCTTTTATCCAAAGCACTTTACAGTATCGCCTCACATTCACCCATTCATACACCGACGGCGGTGTCAACCACGCAAGGTAACAACCAACACGTCAGGAGCAGTTAGGGTTAGGTGGTGTCTTCCTGTTGCCAAGACAACCGCTCTTTACCCTTCCTGAGCTCACTGCCCGCCCCAACACAAGGTTGTGAACTGTATTGCAGGGTGCAAATCGGAATAAGCCTTAAGCCCAACCAAACACTATTGGGTCCGGCATATTTGACTTTAATTAATAATCCAAATAGAACCTCCAGGTGTCTAGATGTCAGTAACATTTTTTGAAATGCACAAAAACTATGGGCTGAAATAATACGTAAGCGAATGCACCCTCCCTACCCATCACCAAGCTTTATTGCCGCAGTTCTTGCAAACAAGGAATGTGCTTTTGTGCAATTGGTGCCTCACATTGAACATGAAGCAGAGAGTAAGAAGATGCTAACATGCTAAACAATTCTAAAAGAAAATCTAAAATATATAACAGAATAAGAAATCAGCAATAAGCAATTAAAAGGTGCAATTTAAAGAAAATAAAAGATGTGCGTTAATGTAGTGTAATAATAGTGTCCTTGGGGGGTGGGAGTCAGTGGAGTCATTCGCTTTTTAGAAACTTCCAAAGTTCCCAACCATCTTCCTCCCTCCATCATCATCGGGAAGAGTTGAAATGAGCGGAGCATGAGCCTGTGTGTTGTTCGACGAGGGCGGGAGAGAGAGCGAGAGAGAGAGAGAGAGAGAGAGCGAGAGAGAGAGAGAGAGAGGGAGAGGAATCCAGGCTAAATACCTTGGCTAGGACGTGTCCGAGGCAGTGAGGACGGCATGCGCATTTCAGCGACGCACTTTTCTCTCAGCTCGTCTCATTCATTTGCTGAAGCGGGATGACGCGCGCCTTGGACTGGATCCTGGCCGCCGCTGCCAGCACAACGTGTGAATGGGCGGGCTGGCCGAGATGCTAACCAGGCACGCACGCACGCCACACACCACACACACACCGGCAACACACACCACACACAGCACCAGCACGCACGCCACACACACCACACACAGCACGTGCCACAGGCATTACACTCAGGCTTTGAAGGTCCAGTCGCAGTGTGCAGGTATGTTACACCCTTCCAGATTGCTCCATTGTAGCTTTTTATACAAAATCAATACAGCACGAGTCAATACATAACACGTAGTGTGATGTCAAAGACCACACAACACACAACACACACACACACACACACACAGCACACATTTATTGAATAATATGGGTGAAAGAATTGTTTCCATGCCTTTAGTGTATTGCCAGGATGCAAACATAATTTGTCAAATCACCGGTTTTGCGGTGTGTTCAGGGACCACACAAAACACAAAAAAAAAATTGTGAAATTGTTTTCGAAGGATGTACAAAAAGGAGGCCACGGTGATGCCTTATTAACCACTGGGGGAATACATAAAAGAGAAAAAGAAAACCACAGCTAATGTTACATAATAGCCAGTTTCAGTATAAATAGCATCCTTCAGCCGAAGCATTTCAGAGACGCGGATGCCCACCGTCCGTCTCTATGCTACCGATTACCGGCGGCCTCAAAGGTCGCATTCCGGAAGACACGGGCACTCAACACCAGCCGCGTTCGTCGTCGGTTTTTCCCTGTTTCTATCGGCCCAAAAACAGATTCGAACCGACAACGAGCGTTCACACAACACGGGACACGGCCCCACGTCGGGAGGGCGGGGGAGGCTTGAAGAATGTCATCCAGAGACCGGCGCATCACAATTTCCTGCCGGTCACAGATATTGGTATCTGTCAGATGATACTCAGATGACCGGGGCGGCGGCGGCGGCGGCTGCTGCTGCTGTTCACTCCGGAGCACACACAGCACGCACAGTCATCGTGGTGTGCATCCACCGACCGTTGGGACACCGTGGCTCCAGCGCAACGAGGCGGAGGCGGAGGAAGAGGAAGCAGAGGTAGCCCACTCCACGTGTTACGCAACAATCAATTACATTACGTCGCTCATTGCGCTGCGTCTACAGCCCTGGCCGTTTTTAATCCTGCTTTCTGACATTGAGTGTGTGCGATAAAAGCCAACAATAAGGGCTTCGGAAATCTAGCTCGCAAGCAATATGGCGAGCGAGGCTTATTCTCTCCCCCCCCACCCCACCCACCCCGTTGTGTTGTATACAACATGTCAGGGGAGATTAACGGGACACTATCCTAGCGTGTGTGTGTGTGTGTGTGTGTGTGTGTGTGTGTGTGTGTGTGTGTGTGTGTGTGTGTGAGATGACGGCGGACAATGTGGACGCTATATATGTGGCGGTGGATGTAGGCTACTGCTGCACCATAGCCCCGAGGAGACCCAGCTGGTCCCGCTCCACACGGATCACGCTCAATTTTAATGAGATATTGTCGTTGGCCAATAACTCAATAGCAGGAGACATGCAGCGTGCGACCCATAATACGATATCGCCTCGGTCACACAATGAAGGCATAAAAATAGTTCCTTTTGTGGTAGGCTATTACAGCCTTACAGTCTTACAGTAGACTGTGTAATTTGTTAGAATTACGCCGATGGCCTGTAGCCATTGTTGTTGGTTGCGAGATGTTTTTAATCTTGACTGTGACTGCAATGATAGAGGCTTAATGAAGAGAGTGAAGTGCAGAGGACCTTAGTGAAAACAGCCAGGGATTAAGAGCGTTAGTAGTAGTAAGGCCTTCCATGTGGACGTGGGACACATGCCACTTTATTCAGCCCCTGGCTCAAGAAGACACGGTCTCATCAGCAAGGACTGTGTTTGCAATTGCAGTATATATATATATGCACTGATGTAATAGCGTTCGGACGGACACACTGGGTGGCTTGTGGAGGTGGGCACTGTGTTCAGATGGGAACCCTGGCACACAGGTGAGGTAGTCAGCTGTCGCACGCCGGACTGGTAGAGGCAAATACGTACTTGGGGACGTATAGCACACAGCTCATAGTCTACCGTAGCGGATAGGGTTTTGATTGAACCTGATTACATCTGAGCTGCTGGGGCTCTACCAGCAACCTTCCTGTTGTCAGACCTGCAGGAAGGTTGCTGCACCAGGTCTGACAACGGGAAGGTTGCTGGTTCGATCCCCGGGCTCCGCCTAGCTAAGTGTCCCTGAGCAAGACACCTAACCCTAACTGCTCCTGACGTGTCGGTTGTTACCTTGCATGGTTGACACCGCCGTCGGTGTATGAATGGGTGAAAGTGAGGCAATTGTAAAGTGCTATATAAATGCAATCAATTTATGTTAATGAACGTTTTGGACATTGCCGTTTTCTGAATGGACTCTGTGCTGAGGAAATAGAAAAGCAAGTATCGCTAAATGGTCCCCAAACATCCCGATCGGTGTTTGCACGTCGCTCAAGCAATCGATGACCCCCCATCGGTGGCTTAGGTAGATTTTCCTAAAAGTCAGTAAACAAGTAAACCAGCTTTCTTAAACTTCACGACTGCAACGTTCACATCCACCAGTCCAGTACTCCTCCGCATCCTCCAACGAGGCCACAGACTCACAGCCCCTCACACAACTCATCCAAACGAGACTCAAACTCTATAATAAGAGTGTAAAATATGCTATATACACAGTAGGGACAGTAGGTTGATGTGTACAACAGCTAAACACAGCCCTAAACAACCCATTTATCTCTGAAAGGTGGATTGAAAATTCCGACAGAGGGCACATTACAAGCAGCTGATGCGATCGAGTTACCTTCCAATGGCCACGCATTCCTGATAGAACCGTCATTATCGCGATAACATCCAAGTCCTCAATTTTTTCTTTGCAAAAAAAAACCCCCATTGTGTTTATTCTAATAGTTCCTCGTGTGTTCCTAATCTCCGCATCGCTCGGTGCCGATGTAATATCGGAACATATATAGATATTTTCCCTTCACCACCACACAAAGGGCAGCGACTCTCTCTCTCTGTGGGCACCGACGGAGCGCTGTGTCTGCCACACTTCATTAAGCGGGTCCCCATAATTCATAAGGCTTAATACATTCAGCCCAGACCATTTCTACTCTCATCAGCGGCCTAACAAGTTTCAAATGTTGTGCCCCTTCTGTCAGTGTGTGTCTCCTCTCTCGGTCTTCCCCCTTGCTCATTTCTTTCTGTGTGTCTCTCTAAATCAGTGGAATATAGACACTGGCCTGTACAAAATTGGGGCAGCAGTATCTCAGGAGGTAAGAGCGGTTGTCTGGCAATAGGAAGGTTGCTGGTCCGATCCCCGGGCTCCGCCTAGCTAAGTGTCGAGGTGTCCCTGAGCAAGATGCCACCGAACCCTAACTGCTCCTGAGGCGTTGGTTGTTACCTTGCATGGTCAACACCGCCGTCAGTGTATGAATGGGTGAATGTGAGGCAATACTGTAAACCTTTGGATAAAAGCGCTGTATAAATGCAATCCATTTACAAAATAAAGCAGTGTGTACAATGTGTGTGCGTGTGTGTGTGTGCGTAGTACATATGCATAAGTACATACTGTAAATATGATCCCGCACGTCTATCTCCCCGTCGTTAAGTGGTCATTGTTTGATTTCTGTGGAGGATGCCAGCGGCACAAATTCCTCTGCGTCACTGCAATTCCACAGAGGCCCTGGGAGGCAACACAGGGCTACACAAAACGCTGTTGAATGTGTGGGTATTGTATGTATGACTGTGTGTGTGTGTGTGTGTGTGTGTGTGTGTGTGTGTGTGTATGTGTTAGCCGGAGGGGGATTGGACATTGGGGGGGGGGGGGCAATCAGGTGCAACCAGGTGCAATATCCAAATCACAGGAGTCACCGCTGACAACAATGGGTAACATGTGTAAATGTAAGGCAACATTTATAACACCGGTATTAGTGAAGCACTGTTGCCTACACATTTGTTCCTCCAGGCCAGATGTAAGAAGACTTAATAGTGAACCATATCGCAATCTCAAGATCTGTCAAACATAATCACAATATAATTTCCTTTACGTATGCACAGTGTGTGTTGTGTGTGTGTGTGTGTGTGTGGCAGAGAGAGCGTGAGCGCGAGAGCGAGGCAGACAGACAAACAGACAGAGAGACAGACAGAGAGAGAGACAGACCGAGAGAGACGGAGAGACAGACAGACAAACAGACGGAGAGACAGACAGAGAGAGATGGAGAGAGAGAGAGAGACAGACAGCGAGAGAGAGACGGAGAGAGAGAGACGGAGAGAGAGAGAGAGAGAGAGAGACAGACAGACAGAGAGAGACGGAGAGACAGACAGAGAAAGAGAGACGTGAGAGAGAGAGAGAGAGACAGACAGACAGAGACGGAGAGACAGACAGAGAAAGAGAGACGTGAGAGAGAGAGAGAGAGAGAGAGAGAGAGAGAGAGAGAGAGAGAGACAGACAGAGAGAGATGGACAGACAGACAGAGAGAGACGGAGAGACAGACAGAGACAGACAGACAGAAAGAGACACAGAGAGAGAGAGAGAGAGAGAGAGAGAGACAGAGACAGACAGAGAGAGAGAGAGAGTGTGTGAGAGAGAGAGAGACAGAGAAACAGAGACATACAGGCAAGACAACATGGCCTTCCAGCTCACTGTATCGTGTGTTTAGATGGACTGGAGTCTTAAAGCAAAGTTCAGGGGAAGTGTGGCCCTCAACAAGCATTCCTTAACGGACGCACAGTGTTTTCACTTCACTGCTGCCATGCAAAGAAAGATCAACATACTGTATAAAGTTCTATAGCCAGACACACTGTCTGGGCATCCCACAGTCATGCTACACACACATACGACCGGGTGTTATAACAGCAGGTATCCAGGGCAGGGCATGAGACCAGGGGCAGTTCGCTGACTTCCAGTTGTCCTGAAAGCCTCCGAGAAGCTACACGGTCTGGATTCCGGACGTCTAACTCTGACGAGCGCTCAAGACACTCTGTCAAGACAGTTCTGTGAAGGCATCGTTCTGCTCATCATGTTCATGCAGGCAGCACATGGATTGCTGGAATAAGGAGGGATCACCACCAGACCACAATTGATTTTATCACCTCGCACGTCACCGTGTTTCAAATCCCGACAGTACCACCACAACCACACACACACAACCACACACACTCCCTGGTAAGATATAATCCTTGATTGAATATCTGCCTGAGCATGTAAGGTCTTGCGAAATAACTGGCACACACCGTTTCACCATCAGCAGCACAAAGCGGATGTCTGACGCTGATAGTCTGTCTGTCTCTCCCTCCCTCCCTCCCTCTCTCTCTCCCTCTCTCTCTCTCTCTACCTCTCTTTCTCATATATTTGGAAAACAAAACTCACACGTAGGCTACTGGGAGGACAGGTCAATGATCTATAATCATACAAAAAAAAAAAGGGCCTCGGAAGAAGATGTGCTGGGATCCCACCAGACAGCACAGACAGCAGCATCAGAAAGACCCATTTAATTTAATGGGAGGCAGCATTACATTACATGACTTGCTACACACAAGGCAGCCTATACGAGGCATCTATATGATTTAATACACTGTATATATAATATATTGCAATGTTGTAATCAGAACAGAGACACAGTCGGCATCGAACCCCCTATTTCAGAATTATTTCAGATTTCACCTCTACATCCATCTGTCTTCTTCTTTTCTTATTTCCCTTTATGTATATAAAAAAAAAAGGGTTAATTAGATATTAAACTTACCCTCTCTGGCTTTCAGCAGTACAGTGTTGGCCACTATGTTCTCCAGCTCCATCACAGATCCTCACACACACACACACACACACACACACACACACACACAGAGAGAGATCCTCTCACACACACACACACGTCTGCAGAGAAAAAACACCAGCAGTACGTCCTTCCCACGTTGTAGGCTTGATGTGTGTGACACTATAATGTCAGATCACCGGAGACATCATAGAATAATCGCTCATCATCATCGTCATCATCATCATGCCAGCCGGGGGGGGGGGGGGGGGTGGGGGTTGGGGAGGTGGATGAGAGGAGCTGCAGCGGGGGGTCTCCTCGTCTCCTCCTCTTCTCCAACGCAGGCCGCTCCTCCATACGCTTTGATTTAATCCTTGAATCCCAAAGCCATCGCCGCGGTCATGATGATCGTATAAAGATCATATACAGATCATGTGTGTCTCATAAAGCGGCAGGCCATCCGCTCCGCTCAGTGGCTCCAACGTAACGTCCAAGCAATGCAACGGAGAGAGCGCACGACAGACAGGACGGAACGGAACGGAACAAGCCTGGGCGCTCGCGCGGGATCCTCTGAATGGGCGTTATTGGCGAGGAGAGGTGCGGCGTGCGGCCGGAAACGAGCCGAGCGAGAGAGGGCGGGACTTTCGGTGACTTGGGTTTTGTGTGCAACGGCGGCGAGGGCGAGAGAGAGAGAGGGGGGGGCGGGACATCCGTTTCCGTGACATTTTTTATCCCCGTTGCAGCTCATAGGAAGGAAGTGGGAGACCGGAAGCTGCGAAAGTAAACCGGGATAACGCGTTAACTCAGGGTTCCCCACGCCACCTCATAAAAAAAAACTGGACTGGGCGTTTTTCCACTGAATTGTTGGCTCTTTTGGCGCTGTCCGAGGAGAAAATACAACATATTATCACTGATCTGGCAAAAAATACCGCAGTTTCCAGTGGTATTTGGAAACTATTGCGTGTGTACTGACCTGTTGCGAACCTTAATTTAGAATAAATTAGAATGACCAGGGCGCTTTATTCTGCACCAGCTGCAACAGCTTCCAGTCTTGCATCTTAAAAATGTACTGTTGCTAATAAGCCTCCTAAATGCACATTTAACAGCAAGACAAAAAGGTTTCCATACGCAAACTTGTTTAACTTTGATTTATACATGAGCCTCTACAGCGCCACCTCCTGGCTGGGTGGAGATCTCTCAGGTATACAAGGGTAAATACATATAAAAAATAATACATTATATAGGCTAATGGGGAATGTTTGGCATATGAACTTACTCTGGGAAATGTACAGCACTTTGTTATACAAGTGAAAACTACAGCTCCCCATGCAACAAAAAACAAAACAAAAAACACACGAAACAGTCCACAGAAACCATGAAATGATAACCTTAGAAAGACGTCGTGATGAAAAACAAAGCTCTTTAATGGATTGTAGCCATTAGCCCTCGTCAAAGCACATCCTCGCCAAATAAAAATTATTGACCATCATTTAGCAAGAACTTAGTAAGTGCTCGAGTAAGAAAATCATATTTTGTCAACGGATATTTCATACATCCTGCAAAACCTCAGGTGTTTTTTCCTCATCCCCACAAAATAAAAAACATTACAGTAACACAAAATAGGCTCCAAAAGCCTAACGAACACATGGCACCCCCTCAGCATCCCTCCTGAAACCAAACACGACAACATGAAGACAAAACCAGTCGATCGCTGGGTCAAAAACAAACAAGATAATAATAAAGTCTTTAGTATTCATCCAGGTTGTCCGCTTTGGGGATGGAAAGGCCTCGGTCTTTCAGGACCTGCATTTTTACTTTCTCTGTCTCTTGCTTGGCCTGCTGCTGAAGCCGCTGCTCCTCTAGGATCTCCTCGATGGAGACTTGCTGCAGGACCGTGTCGCAGGGCTTGTCCATGTCCTGGGAGAGACACGAGACATGACAAGCCCACCATTAAGACATCAGTTACTTGTACATCTTGGCACCAAATAATAGTACTTAGCATGGTGTAGCATCTTGTTGGTATGTCATTTTAAAAGTGGTACTTCTGTTCTTATACTTACTGTTCATATCCGAGCTATTTTGTCAATCTAGCAATTATGAATGCTTGAAACTTTACCATCACCGATATATTTCAGTCTCACTCTTTGGACAAATGTACTTATTACAAGTACATTTATTCATCAAAAATAATAAATGTAAATTATACAAGGACATGCACATTACATTTCTAAACGCCTATCGTACAAGAGGCGATTCAAAACAAATCCAAACCCTCAAGTATGCAATGAGGTTCATAGAAGAAGTGGGATTCATTCAATGATGTACAGAGTTGTTTGAAAATCATTTATTTTGGGTCCTGTATAAAATTCATGTGGTTCTTTCCATCCATGATGAAGATACAGTTGTGGTCAAAAGTTTACATACACTTGTAAAGAACATGTATGTCATAGCAGTCCAGAGTTTCCAATAATTTTTAACTCTTATTTTTCTGTGAGAGTGATTGGAGAACATACTTCTTTGTCACAAAAAACATTCATGAAGTTTGGTTCTTTTATGAATTTGTTATGGGTCTACTGAAAATGTGACCAAATCTGCAGGGTCAAAAATAGACATACAGCAACATGAATTATCAATTTAGGTGATGTAGAAAGTTGTGTCAATCAAATTATCTTTGTGGCCTCTTAACTTCTTGTGATTATGATTGACTACAGCTGGTGACTTCTGAGTCCATTTAAATATGACTCATTTGATACAATCATTAGACTCAGCCACAAACCTACAATGGGAAAGTCAAAGGAGCTCAGCATGGATCTGAAAAAGCGGCTCATTGACTTGAACAAGTCAGGAAAGTCACTTGGAGCAATTCAAAGCAGCTACAGGTCCTGAGATCAACTGTGCAAACAATTGTTTGTAAGTATAAAGTGTATGGCACAGTTGTGTCACTGCCACGATCAGGAAGAAAACACAAGCTATCACCTGCTGCTGAGAGACAATTGGTCAGGATGGTCAAGTCAACTGAGAACCACCAAAAAGCAGGTCTGCAATGAATTAGAAGCTGCTGGAACACAGGTGTCAGTGTCCACAGTCAAGCGTGTTTTACATCGCCATGGGCTGAGAGGCTGCCGTGCAAGAAGGAAGCCCTCGCTCCAGAAGCGGCACCTTAAGGCTCGACTGATGTTTGCTGCTGATCACATGGACAAAGAAAAGGCCTTCTGGAGGGAAGTTCTGTGGTCAGATGGCGCTCTTTGGCCACAATGACCAGAAATATGTTTGGAGGAGAGAAGGTGAGGCCTTTAGCCCCAAGAACACCATGCCTACCGTCAAGCATGGTGGTGGTATTATTATGCTCTGGGCCTGTTTTGCTGCCAATGGAACTGGTGAAGAGGGAGGATTACCTCCAAATTCTTCAGGAGAACCTAAAATCATCAACCAGAAGGTTGGGTCTTGGGTGCAGTTCAACAGGAAAATGACCCCAAACACACATAAAAAGTGGTAAAGGAATGGCTAAAATCAGGCTAGCATTAAGGTTTTAGAATGGCCTTCCCAAAGTCCTGACTTAAACCCCATCGAGAACATGTGGACAGTGCTGAAGAAACAAGTCCATGTCAGAAAGCCAACACATTTAGCTGAACTGCACCGATTCTGTCAAGAGGAGTGGTCAAAGATTCAACCAGAAGCTTGTGGATGGCTACCAAAAGCGCCTACTTGAGGTGAAAATGGCCAAGGGACATGTAACCAAATATTAGCATTGCTGTATGTATATTTCTGACCCAGCAGATTTGGTCACATTTTCAGTAGACCCATAATAAATTCATAAAAGTTAATGAATATTTTTTGTGACAAAGAAGTATGTGCTCCAATCACTCCATCACAGAAAAATAAGTTGTAGAAATTATTGGAAACTCTGGACTGCCATGACATACATGTTCTTTACAAGTGTATGTACATTTTTGACCACAACTGTATATCCTGAGTACTGTGATGATCGCGCTGATTGACCCAGCATCCCTAAATCTAGATTATTATCTGGGTTAGGGCAGTGTCTGGTTAGAGCTTTACACATGATATTGCTTGCGTGCCAATGCCCTTTCATTGACCTCATGACGCACGCAATTAATATTGAGTTTTGACGTGTAGCAATCCATCTATTCAGCACGGTCCTACTCACCATCTCTCCGAGCAACACCACGTTTTCTCCCCTCACGATGAAGATGCCCCTCGGGATGTCCCCGAACTTCTTGCCCACATGGATGCGCTCCACGGTCTGATGAAACACCAGGTTGGCTGCAAGAAAAGCCCAGAGGTGACTGCGACTGCGACTGCGACATCACACGCACAGCAGTAGTAGCAGTAGTAGTAGAAGCAGTTGCTATGTAAAAATCACACTAAGAAGAAGTTTCTGGGGCCCATACCAAACTGATCGATGCTCCTGAGGAACCCGATGAGCGTTCTGCCGTCGCGGAGCAGGACCAGGTGTTTCTCTGCAGCCAGATCAGATCACACACACACACACATATACCAAGTTCGTTGTAGTTAAGGTAAACACAGTAAGTACAGCCCCCCCAAAAAAACATTGACGTCAAAAGCCGCACAACACCACACAACTCACTGTCCACATCATCAATCAGACTGGCCGTTCCCGGTACGTAGTTCATCTTGATCACTTCTGGTGCGGTGGGGCCTCTATTGCTTCTTTTTTTTAAATAATTTCAAGCCATGAATGTTTCAAAATGTGTGTTTCTCCCCAATTAGCACAGGAAGCAATTGTATACAGCCTGGGCTGCACTTCCTGTAGACCTTTAACCCCTTCACCACCATCAAATCTATTTATTTATTTATTTATTTATTTTTATACGAAATAAAATGGTTACATACATATATATATCCATCCATGTGATTCTGTTTTACTTTAATCTTTATGTATTTTATTTTATTTTATTATTATTCTTTTTATTATTATAAAAACAATATTGTATTTTTTTTTTTTACAAAGGACGCAGTTGCAACAATGTAGCGCGTCGTCTTCCTGGTTTTCCGGGTCGCCCATTGGCTGAGAGCACAGTGACGTGGTAGTGTGCGTGTGTGTGTTCGTGTGTGGTGGGCGGTCCTCCCCCTCCCCGTGTGGTGGGCGGTCCTCCCGTCTTAAAGGGACAGGACACCTGCTAATACTCAAGCTAAGAGCGATGCGATCATTTCCTGATTCTTGTCTAACAAACCGAGCTTCTTATCCACAAATACACACACATTCGTCTCAATTCGCACACATTTCGCTCAATTAGATTCAGCCTTCATGCTGTAAAAAGCGTGAGAAGAAGAAGAAGGAAAAAACAAACAGCATTTCCATGTGTATGTGTGCTGATGATTAAATGCGGTCCCCATGCTAAATCCTAAATCCTAAATCCTGTTGGCCTTTGAATTACAACTCAAAAGGAGAAAAACAGCAACAACAGCAAGAAGAATAATTGAAATAACCCGACATGGTAAGTGGCTCAATGGGGGTGTAATGTCATGTCATGTCATCTGATGTCATGTACTGGTCTCTGAAGTGGTGATCAACGCTTTTCTTATCCAAACGTGAAGCAGCAGTAATGTTGTGTTCATGTTATGTAACGCTTAACGCTGTCTATTAACCTGTAGTTTGCTCTGATTCCTGCTGCAAAACACACACACACACACACACACACACACACACACACACACACACAAAACACCTTTCAAATGGGGCTTGAGGCCTTCCTGTGATATGATCTATGATCTGTACTGGAGTATTCATGGTGCTCTCCAGACCAGCAAAGCCACCCCTACACCACCATGACTGTAAATGTGAATTATTGTTAGGAGATTGGGTGGTTTCCCCCCCATGTGTTTACCTGTGGTTTAAATGGGTCTGTTTGACTAGTTCATCTGGTTTCCTTCCTGTAGTGTAATCAGTTTGCTTATGTGCTTCTTCTCTTCTTCTTCTTCTTCTTCTGTGTGTTTCACAGGACGCCTCCCAGTATCCCGGCTACCCCTCCAACTACTGGTATCCCCAGTCCCACTCCACACCACATTATGCAAACGCATACCCCTCAGGGACGGAGATGCAGCCCGCCTACAACCCACAGGTACGCTTTCCTCGGTTTCTTGACCGTTTTTCCCAGGCCGAACCGTAATCCCTCCACCTCCAGCGGTTTGAGAGTCACCGTCTCCATGTCTTCTCTCTGTGTGTGTGTCTGGTGTTTGCGCTGCAGGCGGTGCCCCCCGGAGCCTATCCAAACGGCCACGGCGTCTACAACCCGGCCCAGGGTCACTACTCCGCGAGCAACTTCCACCCGTCCAACCCATTCTACTGTGCGGACCAGATGCCCCAGAGGGCCGCCCCGGGTCCCTACCCCAGCCAGGGTTGCCCCCCGGAGCAGAGCGGAGCCGCAGGGTCGGGCCAGCCTCGTCCAGCCCAGCACCACCACTACACCGGGCCACACTGTCAAGCGGTAGGGCCATGCAGTTCACTTCACTACACTACACTACTGCACTGAACTTGCTGGTTCGATCCCCAGCTCCTCTCCCTAGCTAAGTGTCGAGGTGCCCCTGAGCAAGACACCACCTAACCCCAGCTGCTCCCGATTAGCTGGATGTTGCATTGCATCGTTGCTATGAATGGGTGCTATATAATAATAATAATAATAATAATAATAATGATAATCTTTTTTGCTTTTTATAGACCACTTTTTATATCCACGATTACAAAGTGCTTTACAAGGGCAGCAAAATGGAACAAACAAGTCATAGAATGTTAAAGGCAGTCGAAAATGCGGTGTATAAAACCAATACAGAAATAAGATAAATAAAAGACAGATCACAAAAATTAAAACTCGGGTAAAATCAGGAAAGGCTCTCTGACAAAAGTATGTTTTAAGAAGGGATTTAAAGGAGATCACGGACTCAGCTGACCTGATTTCATCTCCTCTGATATGGTGCTTATGTAAATGCAATCGATTTACCATGATTTATTTAATTGTATTAACTTATTTACTTGCTTGATTTTTTTTGGGGGGTTTTCCTCAGGCGCCTGGATTTCCCCCGGGATCATATTCCCACTATAGTGACGGTGGCCACGCGATGCCCCCCAACCCTCCGTACCCGACGGGCCAGGCTCTGCACCCCAGACCACAGGCAGAGGGCTGGGGACACTCCGCCGATTATGGACCCTCACCGCAGCAGTGGCAGGCTGCACAACAACAGCAGCCTGGGCAGCAGCAGCCCGGGCTGCAGCAGCAGCTTCCACAAAACCACTACGGCAATCCAGTCCGCCCCCAACATCCTCCAGCGTGGCCAGGGACTGGAACGGGGGCCCCACCTCCCTACCAACCAAAGGTACGTGTCCGCCATGGCAACCAATTGCCATGTATTTGTATTTGTATTTTTACTTCTCAGAAAATGTATTTGTTCAAATCGAATGTAAGCAGCATGTGGGCACATGGGTGATTCAAAGGAAGTGGTGGACTTTTATTTACATTTACATTTAGTGCATTTGGCAGATGCTTTTATCCAAAGCGACTTACACGAAGTACATTTGTTGAAGGAGACAGCAATGTATCGTTGTGGTGCATAAAGATAAGAATAGAACAGGATTCAAGCATTCATAATTGCAAGGTTAATAGAATGTCTTTCATAATTGCCTGCATAATAGCTGGGATAAGAGCAGAAGTGCTGAGTGCATTACCAATCATCTAAGAACATACAATATGCTAAACAATGTTACGTACTATTATTTCCATTGTCACTTAAGTGTTTACGTCTGTCCCCTTTCAGGACCAACAGCACCAAAATCCCCCACCACCAGTGGGCCCTAAACCGCAGCCCACTCCCAGCATCCAGCCTCCCCCGAACCCTGCCGTCAGAAAGCCCACCGAATTCTGCTCCCCTCCCCAGTTGTACAACAGAACGGGCAGAGGAGGAGGAGGAGCAGGGCCGATGGAGCCCATCTCCTCACAGGGCCAGCCACCAGCTTCTGCACCGTCTCCGGCGACACCAGCCCCACCGGCAGCACCGCAGCAGCCGCAGCAGCAGCCGCAGCAGCAGCCGTCCTCCACCGGTCCCCAGACCCACGGGCCGATTGGGCCGCAGCTCCCCGGCGACAGCCCCGGCCTGGCCCGCGTGCACCAGATCATGGTCCGGGTGCTCCTCCTCCAGGAGGACGTCGACGAGTTTGTGGGCAAGAAAACGGACAAGACTTACCGTTACCTGGAGGAGCTGCTCACCAAGGAGCTCCTGGCGCTGGACTCGGTGGAGACCCGGGGCCAGGAGGCCGTCAGGCAGGCCCGCAAGGAGGCCGTGCAGAGGATCCAGGCGCTCCTGGATGGGCTAGAGAAGAAGGCCTTCTGAGACCCGACTGGGGAGCGCTTTGGGAGGGCTTTGGTCTTTTACTTTTCCTTTTTTCCCTTTTCTTCTTTCCAATCTTCCACGGATGCTGGTGAGGGTCTGGATTCAATCAGGCTTTTCCTGAAATCAGTCAACACAGTCCTCGAGTCATTTCCATTGTGCTGGATATGTTTGCGTACACTGAATGTGTTCAGGACTAAATCATAATAATCATCATCATCATCAGGAGGACATTAATTTGGGATGGGATTGTTTTTAGGGTCTGTACATTGTACATATCATATCTGCTTTTGGCCTCATGGGGAGGTGGCCGGTTGGTAACCCTAAAACGACGACCCATCATCGGTTGAGCTTGTCGACCGCCTCCGCGTCGATCGCCAACACTGCTGCTGGGGACTGGAGTCGCTGTTCAGGATCTGTGTTGTGCCACATATTATGTGTATTACTCCGCCATTGTCTTCGACAGCAGCCAGGTTTGTGTTCCTGCGTCGCTTCGGGATCTCACACACTGGTTTTTCCCCCCCTCAACCCCGTAACTGGCCCATAACTCATAACCCTCACTCCCGGTGTTGCTTCTCGCCAAAGAAATGTATTCAATACTTTTCTTTTCTCTTTTTACTTGTACTCGGTCCTGCATGCGCTGTAGTAGTAATATACAATAAAAACACTGTTGAAGAGGACAGCTGTGATGTCTCTGTTCCCACATGTGGGCCAAGGTAGCGCAGGATTAATGGAAGCCCTTTGAAGATTGCTGTCCCCATTACTGCAGCTTAGTGCAGTCTGTGCTGACGGTGGTTCTGATGTAAGGAAGCAGAACCACCGCCACGCAGGTAGTGTTTATAATCCAGGAAGAGAAAAAAATAAAAATAAAAAAATGCTTGAATGGTTTAGAATGATCTTTGATTTTTTTTTTTGGGAACACTACTAATAGTGAGGTCTGTAGGATGAGATGTGAGGAGATGTGACATCTATGAGATGAGATGAGATGTGAGGTCTATGAGATGATGAGATGGGGACACGACTGTTCAGGGAGGTGACGACAGAAGCATAGCGTGTGTGTGTTTGTATTTTTATGTAACCGTCTGTATAACAAAGGCTTATCAAAAGGATAAAAATGAAAATTTGTAAAACAATCAATATTCAAGGAGCACGATATCTAGTTTATATGTGTGTTACTGCTGTCCATTGTTAAACTTATGTTGTGCTCGGTGTTTTTGTTTTGAAATCATACTTGACGTATTGATTTGATCACGTAGAGTGCCATAATGGGGTGGAACATTTTTCTATAAGATCTCAAACCTTGCATGTACAAAAACACTTAGTTCTTCTGTGTTAAGGTGGAACCACCCTGTTCATTACTTGACATATATTTGTACTATGAAACACATGTAAAAATTAATAATCTTGATTACAAGAGCAGGACCTTGCATCAATGTCGCAGATTAAATGCATGTTTCCATGATATATAAGATAAGAATATTTGCCTGACTGATAAATTGTCACTATTAAGACTTATAAATAATTAAATGTCAGGATATTTTTTACCTTGTTGTGTTAATTTCACATTTATTGATGGGTTCTTCATAGTAGTTTCAGCATGGCCTTACTCGAACTGAACTGCGAAAAACGTAATGTGTTTATGTGGATGCTAAATTTATGAACACCCCTACCCGCTAGCATCAGATCTTTAAATAGATGTCTATTTAGATGCATACGCTGGATATTATGTAAGGGACCCTCACCCTGGTTAGCAACTTTCTACACCCGAGCCTAAGCGGGTCCCACTCAACTCTGCCTGACACCCGAATACAACCGGTTGTTTGGTGCTTCCGTTTTTAAATCTCGAATCCCGTGGACCAGCATCGGTTTTATTCTAAACGATGTCGTACACAGCCAGGCTTCCTGCGTCCTGGAACGATGCATTCCCTGCTCGGAAAGTGGAAATTGACTTGAGTTCTCCTGGACTGGCCGTGTGTGAACTGGAAAAGCTTTTATTTACTGGCAAAGCCATCATCAGCCATGCAGATGAGGTTTGGCCAAAACTTTACATTGGAGACCAGTAAGTAACTCTAGCCAATCACAAATTCCTTCCGCTGAAATGGGAATTGTAAGCGGGGGGGGCGCATAGATATAATGTTATGTCATGAATCCTATCTGGAGTGAGGCCACCGCGGGAGAGAGCACTCGGGTGCTTTTCCAAGTCGAGGATTCACTAAGCAAACTGTCATGTCGTCCCCTAAGGATTCCTTGCGTATTTTACCCTCCTTTACATAAATCACGGTGAACGTCGCTCTCAACGCTTAAGTGATTATATGTAGTGCGAATTCAAAGTGTTTTATTGTCACATGTACACAACAACACAGGGCCATTCTGAACAGTGAAAATCTAGTGACATGGCAGGCGACAGTATGTAGGAAGTAAGCAAATGATATTACTCATTTAACTTGTTAACTGTTTCACCTGCATAATATTGGAGTTACAGTGTCGATAACATTTAGTGTTGTGATACTGCTTTGTTTGGAACAGACATAGTGCAGAAAACCTGGCCGACCTTTCTCTGCACCGCATCACCCATGTCCTGAACGCTGCCCAGTGTCCTCGTCACCGAGGGGCAGATTTGTACAGGGGTTCGAGTGTGACGTACCTGGGCATCGAGGCCCGGGACTCCTGCAACTTCGACATGAGCGCCAACTTCCAGAGCGCGGCAAGCTTCATTCACGGGGCTCTCAGCAGAGGAGGTGAGTACATTTACATTTACATTTACATTTTAGGGCATTTGGCAGATGCTTTTATCCAAAGCGACTTACAATAAGTACATTTGTTGAAAGGGACAGCAATATGTCGCTGTGGTACATAAAGATAAGAATAGAGATGCTTTCAAGCATTCATAATTGCAAGGCGAATAGAATAATTGCTAGGTTGCCTGCATAATAGCTGGGATAAGAGCAGAAGTGCCATTCTGAGTGCAGTACCAACATCTAATAACATACAATATGCTAAACAATGCAAAATACTACAATGCCAAGACGTACAAACACGTACGTTAGTGCTCGGGTTAGGAGTGAGTATGAGAACCATGAAGCGTCTTGTTTTACTGCAGGGCGAGTCCTGGTCCACTGCCACGTGGGGGTGAGCCGCTCGGCCACGCTGGTCCTGGCCTACCTCATGCTGAAGCAGAAGCTGACCCTGGTGGACGCCATATGCGCCGTGAAGGACAAGCGGGGAGTGGTGCCAAACCGCGGCTTCCTGAGACAACTAATACAGCTAGATGGTCAACTCTTTGGCCCGCATCGATGTAAGCATGTTTAGTGCAGCTACAGTATGTGTTTTTTGTTCATTCTTTTCTTTTCCATGAAAGTCTTTGGTTGTTTGTTCGTCAGCAAACATTGGCTTGTAGCGCCGACTATCAAGATTTAAGTTGAATAAATATAACCGCACAAATTCTTTTCTGAATGTAGTTTACCAAAAGAGGACTGGAGAAACGTAAATAGACTATACTAAATACCTCCTCCACAGAGGGGGATGAATGTGTATTTATTCAGGCCAGTATTGATTTTACAATAGTTTGATCCACATGCACGCGTTATTTTGACAACCCCAGTTTGCACGTCAGCTTTTGGTATCGCCTCAGCTCGCTTGGAACCTCGACGGAGCGGACACTAAAAAAGTACCAGGTACCAGTTTCTTTCTGCTGGATATTATATTATCTTATCTTTGATATGTGCACACCACAGGCTTTTGCAGGTTCCTGGGGCAAAATAAAATGCAACTGTTTATTTTATGTTTGCAATTGCAAACATACACTTTGCTCTATCATCAGGTCATCACTTCTTGGAATGCCCATATACAGTATGCATGTTGTTGCTTTTACATTTTAAACTATAATTTTCAATCTAAAAAAGGGACAGGAGACAAGATTAGCAGCGATTCCCCAATAAACTGCAGAATGTGATGTCTAAAATCAACTTTTGAACCATTCAATGTGGCAGCCACGCAGACTGCTGACCGAGTGTCTATTTGCTGTGTCATCCCATCGTGGTTTGGGCCTTTTCAATGCTTCAGCTTCACGTAAAAATAAACCATGTTGACGATTACAATGTTTGAGCTGTGAAAATATGTATGTACTCGCCAAAGGTGTGATCTACAGAGTTTGTGTTCATGTCGCTTTCAGGAGTCACTTTTCACAGGGCATCTGAGAGAGGCAAAGTGAGAGAACAGAATATGGCGTTGAAGCCTCCAGTATTCAAACCAAGTGTCCAGATTAGAACAAACTTCTTCTACAGCAGTAGAAGCAGTACAGTGTGGGAACAGGGCAGCAGCACTCATTTCACAGAGCAAATATGAAGGCGTGAGTAAATAGGATAGAGCGAACAAACATTTCAAAGTTCACCTGCTCTGATCAATCCAAAAAAAGGAGCATCTCTCTCTGTGTTTGGGTTAGAAGTCATACAGGTTCCTGAAGGTGAGTGATCTCCTCAACACTATGCAAAGACTTGATTGTCTTACTGTGCATGCCATTCAATAATGAAATGGGTTGTTTCGAACAGGGGTTCACAAATATTTATATATTTTTTAACGAATGTACCAGTACCCCTTTAATGTTAAAATGATGAATGTGGAAAATGTGACTTTAGATTGAACACATTCTAAACTATATCATTTTATGTTAAGGGGTGTATGTTTTTTCTCAGTGGCCCAATTTTCAACTTTCAATCATCTTTCAATTATTTATTGACAGTATGCATACACTATTTGCTAAAACGACGATTGCATAACTAAGGCATCAAATTCGGCATGTGATACTTCTATCATATAGTCCGCCATGATGCGAGCTGCGTTGAGCATCTGGGTCCTGTCTGCGGTGGTCTGCTTGGTCCGGGCTGACCATCACGGAGATCATGACCATTCACATGATGCCGGCCATGATGATCATCACCATCACAACGAATCTGACCACAGCGTGAACAACCTTGAACTGGTGTCTGCAGCCAACGTGGATTTCGCCACTCGCTTGTACAGAAAGCTAGCGGCACAGGCAGACCTGCAAGGCAAAAACATCATCTTCTCACCGATAAGTGTGTCCATCGCCCTGGCTGCGTTGTCTGTCGGGGGCCCGTGGGAAACACACAAACAGATTTCACTGGTCTTGGCTTCAACAGCTCCTTCTGACAGGCGGACGTGAACAAGGCCTTCCAAACTCTCCTCACCGAGTTAACGGGGACTCTCACAGGAACCTGAGCGCAGGTACGGCGATGTTTGTGGAGGAGACCTTCAAGCCACGCCCCCAGTACATGCAGGCGTGAGAGTCGTACCTGGCGGTGGATGGATTCTGCTGGTCGAACTTCGGCGAATCATCTCAGGAGAGCGTAGACCACCGGTTTAATAATTATGTGGCGGAGAAGACCCATGCGGTAAGTATGAAGAAGCTTGTGGAGAGATCTAGACCCTGCGTACAATTCATGTATCTTCGTCAGCTACATGTTACTGTCAAAGGTATAGGACATTTCAAAGTTTGGAAAATTGTGGCGTCATATCTGTGGCTGTCTCCGGTTTGTTAGTGGTCCACCTAATCACTGTTGTTCTTGTTCCCACCCATGTCTGAATTTGTAGGTAAATGGAACTTACCCTTTGACCCAAGGAGCACCAAGCAGGACTATTCCATGTTGACGAACAAACCGAGGTATCAATATACACAATCTAGTCACAATGGCGCCATATTCTGAGTTACTGTTATGCATTTAGTTTTACACAACCAACAATGCACACTTCATCCTAGAAATCCAATGTTGTTTTCCACCAGGTTCCCGTGCAGATGATGAATTTGTGCAAGCCTGTCAACACTTACTACGACCGGGAGATCCACACCTCCATCCTGCAGCTCCACTACAACAGCTCCAGCTCCATGCTGCTGGTGCTGCCGGATAACGGCTTGGCGGAGTTGGAAGAGGTCATCTGCCAGAACCACGTCAACAAATGGCTCAAGAGGATGAGAAAAATGTATGGAAAATTATGAATATCTAATAAATATCTGCATTGTGGCAGCAGCCCTGCTACACTGGTGCCAGTGTAGCATATTTAATTGCCACAATGCCACATCAAGTGGCTTTGTTCAGGGCTCCTCCAAGGACACAGGCAGTAGTGGTGTTGTTGAAAGTCCGGTTTATTGTAAATGTTGGTAAAAAGGTCATGACATAGAGTAGATGGTTCGTGCTAGCATGCTAGTGCACTCTTGAGTGTGTGTGTTGGTGGTGAATAGCCAATGCACCACAGGCGTGCAGCCCCACCCCCCAGACTAACTGGGCCAGGTGAGGCCAATTAAGCCAGCCACCAAACACACACACTCCCACAGGGACCTGTGGTGATCATTCACAATCACAATTTAATAAAAAAAAACAATGCATCCGTCCGTTTGAAAGTAATTATGCATCTCCTTTATGTTTCTAGAAATAGCGATGTGTACGTTCCAAAGTTCTCCGTCAAAATGTCCTCCTCTCTGAAGAATGTTTTGTGTGAGATGGGAATGCGGGACATGTTTGGCACCGCATCAGACCTCAGTGGCATCTCAGAGGACCCGGAACTGGCTGTCTCTGAGGTGAGGAGAGTAGAAAGCCACAACGCATGTGAACCAGGGGATACTTGTTCATCATGCAGTCGCCTCATGTTATTCCCCTCTGCTGTTCTGTTCCGTCTGAAGGTGGTCCATCAAGCCACGTTGGACGTGGACGAGGTGGGTGCCACGGCTGCAGCTGCGACCGGCATTACCGCCACCTTCAAGTCCTTCAGCCCGATCCCCGTCATCAAATTCAACCGTCCTTTTATGGTCCTCATCACGGAGTCCGACCACGGAAGCATCCTCTTCATGGGAAAGATTGTCAACCCCAACATCTGAAGATAATGTCAATAATAACTAGAGCGAATGTTCAAAGTTCACCTGCTCTGATCAATCCTCAAAAAGGAACATCTCTCTTTGTGTTTGGGTTAGAAGTCATAAAGGCTCCTAAGGGTGAGTGATCTCCTCAGTACCATTCAAAGACATTTTTTTTTACTGTGCATGTGATTTAATAATGAAAAGGGTTGTTTAGACCAGGGGTTTACAAATTATTATTTTTTTACTAATGTATCCCCTCAGATATTTTTTTTCAGGATATGCTCTAAACTTTGAAACTATATCATTTTTTACTACTTTGTAAATGCACAAGGGGTCCAAGTGTATTCTCAAAGTGGTCAAGTTATCTTTCAATCATTTATTTACAGTATGCATACAATATTTGCTAAAATGACGATTGCATAACTAAGGCATCAAATTCGGCATGTGATACTTCTGTCGTATAGTCCGCCATGATGCGAGCTGCGTTGAGCATCTGGGTCCTGTCTGCGGTGGTCTGCTTGGTCCGGGCTGACCATCACGGAGATCACGACCATTCACATGATGCCGGCCATGATGATCATCACCATCACAACGAATCTGACCACAGCGTGAACAACCTTGAACTGGTGTCTGCATCCAACGCGGATTTCGCCACTCGCTTGTACAGAAAGCTAGCGGCGCAGACGAACCTGCAAGGCAAAAACATCATCTTCTCACCGATAAGTGTGTCCCTCGCCCTGGCTGCGTTGTCTGTCGGGGCCCGTGGGGAAACACACAAACAGATCTTCACTGGTCTTGGCTTCAACAGCTCCTTCTTGACACAGGCGGACGTGAACAAGGCCTTCCAAACTCTCCTCACCGAGTTGAACGGGGACTCTCACAGGAACCTGAGCGCAGGTACGGCGATGTTTGTGGAGGAGACCTTCATGCCACGCCCCCAGTATATGCAGGCGGTGAAGGAGTCGTACCTGGCGGATGGATTCTCTGGTGAAATATTCCTCATGTGCAATACTTCTCACTACTACTTCTCAATACCATTGCCAACTTTTTCCTGCTTACCTATATTTTTCCTTAGGCTTATTCACTGTAGATTTGTACATTTATTATTGTATTTTATTATTCTATTGTTTATTACTGTATTGTTTATTATTCTATTGCTATGCTTATGTTTTTGGTATTTTGAGCAACCTCTGGCAGAAGAATTTCCTTCGGGATTAATAAAGTTCTATCTTATCTTATCTTATGTCATTAGTTATGAAGTAAAGTCATGTGAGTGCATGTACTGTGTACTAACTGTGTGCATGTTTGTGTGTGTGTGCATGGGAGTGACAGTGAGGGGGCCCTGGTGAGGTCAGAGTTCACAGCCTTGATGACCTGCGGAAAGAAACTCAGTTTTAGTCTCTCTGTTCTAGCAGTGTGACTGCGGAGGCACTTGCCTGACTGCAGTAGTTCGAACAGTTTGTTGTTGGGGTGGTGAGGATCCTTCATGACCCTGCAGGCTCTGGTTCGACACTTCCTGGAGTACAGGTCCTGCAGGGTGGGGAGTGTAGTGCCAATAGTGCGCTTAGCTGAACACACCACTCTCTGCAGAGCCCTCCTGTCCTGAGAGGAGCTGTTGCCGAACCAGGCAGTGATGCTTCCTGTCACGATGCTCTCCACCGCACCAGCGTAGAAGGTCTGAAGGATCCTCCAGGAGACTCGGAGCTTCCTCAGCTGCCTGAGGTGGTAGAGGCGCTGCTTCGCCTTCCTCTCCAGAGTGTCAATGTGCGTAGTCCAAGTCAGATCCTCTGTGATGTCGACTCCCATGTAGCTGAAACTGCTCACCCTTTCCTCAGCAGTACCATTAATCCCCAGTGGTGTGTAAGTCCTCTGATGTTGTTGTGTCCTTCTATTCAGCTCCTTATTTTTGGAGACATTCATCATGAGGCTGTTGGCACCAGAGTGACAGTTTAGCAACTTCCTCTAGGTAGGCTTTCTCATCGTTACCGGAGATCAGGCCCACCACCACTGTGTCATCCGCAAACTTGACGATGGTGTTGGAGCTGGAGTCATGTGCAGGGAGTACAGAATGCCCTCCTCACGTCGTTCTCGGTCACAGAGAGAGTGTGCTCATCCCTAGCAATGGAATTCACTTCAGTCCCGCTAGGGGTGTTGTTGCTCGCCTCGAACCGTGCATCGAATGAGTTCAGATTGTTTGCTCGGGATGTGTCGGCACTCTCAGTTGAGGGGGTTCTGCCCCGGTAATCCTTGATAGTCCGTAGTCCCTGCCATAGGTGTCTGATGTTGCGCTGCTCCATCTGATCCTCCACTGCGTCTCTGTACCTCCTCTTTGTGTCCTTCCACGCTTGCCATAGTCTGTAGGACGCTGCTTTGTATTTGTCCATGTTTCCGGATACAAGGCCGGAGTTGTTGGCAGCAGTACGGGCATTCAGGGCGGCGCGGATGGATCCATCGACCCACGTTTTTTGATTAGTAAAGGATCTCACCTTAACCATGGGGACGATGGTGTCCTCTAGCATTGCTATGAAGCTCGTCACCACTTCCATAAAATCGCTGACGTCACTGGAGTTGGATCGGAACATGTCCCAGTCGACGTCGCTCATGGGTCCCGAATATCGTCATCAATTTGGTCGGACCACCACTTTACTTGTTTATAATCTGGCAGCAGGAAAGTGGTGGCATGGTCTGACTTGCCAAATGGGGAAAGAGAGGCAGCCTTGTAGCCTCTCTTGAATGGTGTGTAACAGTGGTCCAAAGTTATTTCTCCCCTGGTAGCACACGTAATGTGCTTATGGAAGTTCGGCATGACCTTCTTTAGATTGGCCCTATTAACTTCTAGCCTTGTGTTGTTTTCCTGCACTTGTGATTGTCTTCACCTGTCTTCACTTCCCTAGTCAGTGACTGTCTATTTGTACCTGCCTCAATCCTTTGTTCTTGGTCCGATCCTTGTCGTGTGTCAGGTATTGTTGTGTTTGGTTCTGTTTCTGTTAAGGTTTGTGACTAAACTCTTGTTCCCGCTTGCCTGAGTTTGTGGAATAAATCATCCTGTTGCCTACATTTGAGTCCTTTTCCCTGTGTTCCTCTTTACCAACCGTGACAGAAAGTTGCTCATGCAGGACACACGTGGACTTTAGTGAAACCAAAAGGCATGATGCAAAGAGTATGACCCCAGCTGTCCGTAGAGGTGACGTATTGATGGGGGAATGGTTGTTTAATACAAGTAGATATGAATTGTATTTTAATCATTTAAGTTGATTAAAATACCGTAGATTTGTCTCAAAAAGATCGCCCTATAGTGGACCTGTCAATGTCACTTTTCACAGGGCATCTGAGAGAGGTAAATTGAGAGAACAGAATATGGTGTTGAAGCCTCCAGTATTCAAACCAAGTGCCCAGATTGGAACAGACTTCTTCTGGAAGCAGTAGAGTTTGGTAACAGTGCAGCAGCACTAATTGCACAGAGCAAATATGAAGCGTGAGTAAATAGGACAGAGCGAATGTTCAAAGTTCACCTGCTCTGATCAATCCTCAAAAAGGAACATCTCTCTTTGTGTTTGGGTTAGAAGTCATAAAGGCTCCTAAGGGTGAGTGATCTCCTCAGTACCATTCAAAGACATTTTTTTTTACTGTGCATGTGATTTAATAATGAAAAGGGTTGTTTAGACCAGGGGTTTACAAATTATTATTTTTTTACTAATGTATCCCCTCTCAGATATTTTTTTTCAGGATATGCTCTAAACTTTGAAACTATATCATTTTTTACTACTTTGTAAATGCACAAGGGGTCCAAGTGTATTCTCAAAGTGGTCAAGTTATCTTTCAATCATTTATTTACAGTATGCATACAATATTTGCTAAAATGACGATTGCATAACTAAGGCATCAAATTCGGCATGTGATACTTCTGTCGTATAGTCCGCCATGATGCGAGCTGCGTTGAGCATCTGGGTCCTGTCTGCGGTGGTCTGCTTGGTCCGGGCTGACCATCACGGAGATCACGACCATTCACATGATGCCGGCCATGATGATCATCACCATCACAACGAATCTGACCACAGCGTGAACAACCTTGAACTGGTGTCTGCATCCAACGCGGATTTCGCCACTCGCTTGTACAGAAAGCTAGCGGCGCAGACGAACCTGCAAGGCAAAAACATCATCTTCTCACCGATAAGTGTGTCCCTCGCCCTGGCTGCGTTGTCTGTCGGGGCCCGTGGGGAAACACACAAACAGATCTTCACTGGTCTTGGCTTCAACAGCTCCTTCTTGACACAGGCGGACGTGAACAAGGCCTTCCAAACTCTCCTCACCGAGTTGAACGGGGACTCTCACAGGAACCTGAGCGCAGGTACGGCGATGTTTGTGGAGGAGACCTTCATGCCACGCCCCCAGTATATGCAGGCGGTGAAGGAGTCGTACCTGGCGGATGGATTCTCTGTTGACTTCAGCAACATCTCAGAGAGCGTAGACACCGTTAATAATTATGTGGCGGAGAAGACCCATGGGAAGATTGAGAAGCTTGTGGAAGATCTAGACCCTGCTACACTCATGTATCTTGTCAGCTACATGTACTTCAAAGGTAAGGACATTTGAAGTGAATTGTGGCGTCTATTTGGCTGTCTCGTTGTTGTGGTCACCAATCACTGTGTCTGTTCCCACCCATGTCTGAATTGTAGGTAAATGGAACTTACCCTTTGACCCAAGGAGCACCAAGCAGGACTTATTCCATGTTGACGAACAAACCGAGGTATCAATATACACAATCTAGTCACAATGGCGCCATATTCTGAGTTACTGTTATGCATTTAGTTTTACACAACCAACAATGCACACTTCATCCTAGAAATCCAATGTTGTTTTCCACCAGGTTCCCGTGCAGATGATGAATTTGCGCAAGCCTGTCAACACTTACTACGACCGGGAGATCCACACCTCCATCCTGCAGCTCCACTACAACAGCTCCAGCTCCATGCTGCTGGTGCTGCCGGATAAGGGCTTGGCGGAGTTGGAAGAGGTCATCTGCCAGAACCACGTCAACAAATGGCTCAAGTGGATGAAAAAAAAGTATGGAAAATTATGAATATCTAATAAATATCTCAATGGGTTAGAATGGAGGGTACGGGCCAACGGGGGGACTGTTTGGTGTGTTTGGTGGCTGGCTTAACAAAGCCACTTGATGTGGCATTGTGGCAGCAGCCCTGCTACACTGGTGCCAGTGTAGCATATTTAATTGCCACAATGCCACATCAAGTGGCTTTGTTCAGGGCTCCTCCAAGGACACAGGCAGTAGTGGTGTTGTTGAAAGTCCGGTTTATTGTAAATGTTGGTAAAAAGGTCATGACATAGAGCAGATGGTTCGTGCTAGCATGCTAGTGCTCTCTTGAGTGTGTGTGTTGGTGGTGATTAGCCAATGCACCACAGGCGTGCAGCCCCACCCCTCAGACTAACTGGGCCAGGTGAGGCCAATTAAGCCAGCCACCAAACACACACACTCCCACAGGGACCTTTGAGAACCTTTGTGCATTGACCTGAATTACCCCAATAGCAAAATGCTGCGATCATTCACAATCACAATTGAATTGAAAAAACAATGCATCCGTCCGTTTGAAAATAATTATGCATCTCCTTTATGTTTCTAGAAAAAGCAATGTGTACGTTCCAAAGTTCTCCGTCAAAATGTCCTCCTCTCTGAAGAATGTTTTGAGTGAGATGGGAATGCGGGACGTGTTTGGCACCGCATCAGACCTCAGTGGCATCTCAGAGGACGCGAAACTGGCTGTCTCTGAGGTGAGGAGAGTAGAAAGCCACAACGCATGTGAACCAGGGGATACTTGTTCATCATGCAGTCGCCTCATGTTATTCCCCTCTGCTGTTCTGTTCCATCTGAAGGTGGTCCATCAAGCCACATTGGACGTGGACGAGGTGGGTGCCACGGCTGCAGCTGTGACCGGCATTGGCATCACCCCCCTGTCCTTCCGCCCGATCCCCGTCATCAAATTCAACCGTCCTTTTATGGTCCTCATCACGGAGTCCAACCACGGAAGCATCCTCTTCATGGGAAAGATTGTCAACCCCAACATCTGAAGATAATGTCAATAATAACTATAAACAAATGCCCACTTGTTGTCAAATATCAAATCAGATTATAAATCCTATAGAAGAGTTGCTGTGTCATTTTTCGACATCAACGCTCGGTGTGTGTATGTCTGTGTGTGTGTGTGTCTGTGGAAAGTTGACCTGCACTTTCACCTTTGTGAATTTGAATTTAGTTTGTTAAATGCAGAGAATTTAAAGCGACCCACTCTTTGTTGTTGCGGGGAGAGTCAAATAAACACAAGACCACTTACACTTAAGTGTCACAAGAATGTGATACTAAAGTGTAATTAAAATGTTACGCAGCTACACAGACTGTTGACTGTGTGTCTCAGTGTCTGTGTTGTGTAAGCTTGCAGTGCTGAGGTGGAGGCACGATTAGGCATGCCCCATCATCAAATCTTCCAGGCCTGTATCACAGAGTATATAGTTTTCATCATTTTAAGATATTAACAGTAATGTGTGCACAATTGTTATCGCCCTGAAGAGGGCAGTAACCGTGACTTTTTCCCAAAGGGCATAATATGTAATCATTTATTTGAGAGTTAAAACAAACTATACAGTACACATAAATAGTGCAAGAAAAACAATGACTTTTTGTTTGTAATCATGCAGCAGTAGATGTCCATGTGTCATGTGAAGACGACAGTAGCAAGGGGGACATCTAGTGCATTGGAACTGAACGGTAGTATTCAGACCAACTTCCTACTGTATTCTTGAACCGCTTAATCTCGACGAGAGTAAATCAGCATTCTTGCACAGTGCAGCAGGCTGCAGCAGGGGCAAAGGTCACAGCGGTACACAGCATGCATACTGTGTGGTGCCATGTGTATGCATTAGGGACAAAGTACAAGGAGAAATCAAACACACATTGCAAAATTCATTTTCTCAGATTAAATCCTCAAAGGGGCACATCTCTTACTCTGTGGTCGGGGTATATTATTGTTATTATTATTATTATTATTATTAGAATTGTTATTTTTTTGTATTATTATTATTATTATTATTATTCATTATGTGTGTATTATATATAAGTATATATGTATACAATTATACATATTATTATATATATTATTATTATTTATATTATTATTATTATTATTATTATTATATATAGTGAGAAGAACCGTCGAAAAGAACGTGTACGACGATGTATCGCTCGATTGCTTTTCCCGGGATGAAGCGCGATTGCTCGTGTATCGACTGGGCGGTTCTGCGCGGCGGGGCTTCGTGGTTCAGACGACAGACATGGCGGCGGCGGTGGTGGCGGGAGCTGGAACCCGGGAAGAGGAGGCGGTGGCGGGAACAGCAACAGTAACACGGAGAGGCCACGACCACCACCACGGTGAGCCCCGCGTTCACAAAGAAAAAGTGAAATACTCGCCGGAGGAAGAAGCCAAGCTGGAGAGGCAGCACTTCTGGAGGGTGATCGACGCGTTCCGGTATTACAGGTGACCGATAATACCGCGAAACATTGACATTTACATTTACATTGAGGGCATTCTACAGACGCTTTTATCCAAAGAGACTTACAATGAGTACATTTGTTGAAGGAGAGACAGTAATATATATCGCTGTGGTGCATAAAGATAAGAACAGAATAGAGCAGGTTTCAAGCGTTCATAATCGCAATAATAGTTTCATAATTGCGAGGTTGCCTGCATCATAGCTGGGATAAGAGCAGAGGTGACATTCTGAGTGCATTACCGACATCTAAGAACATACACTATGCTGAACAAACGATGCCAAGTGCTGTTAGTAATGCCAAGAGGCTTCAGTGATCAGATCAGATATCAAGGTCAATCAATCAATCAGTCATTAATTGGCATCTGCTTTGGATTGAACTGTTACCATTACCTCCATTACCCATATGGCACGTCTGCCGACAGCTTCCGGGTCATGGGGTGGGGGGCAGGCAACAGGGGTCAGTGCTCCACTGAGCTTGGACCCCCCCCTGTGGCCCCCTGAATGAAGAGTCTACAATGATGATAGTTCATCATTAGCATATAATTTCTTGCAAAGCTAACAGGAAAAAGCGTTTTTTGTTGTGTTTTAATGATTGTAATTTAATGAAATTGTAACCAACTAAGCGACTGAAACAAATGCCAATTGTGGTATTTTATTTAGGGCTTTTGTTTTACTGCACCGTTACATTATTTACTGACTAACTAAACATTTTGAAAGCTTGAACACTTGTTTTTGTCTCTTTTGTCCCGGGGTTCGAATGTTCGAATGTGTGCCCTCTGACAAAACAGCCGGCCCCCCAGCCTGGGTCTAGATCTGCCACTGCTCCTTTGATCGGCGTGCCTTTGGTTTCACGAAAACCCTTGTGGGTCATCATGCATGAGCAACTCCATCTGTATGCGCCTCATTATCACCTCTTGTTGTATTGATGATCCATCCAGGGCACGGCGCCAATAAAGCTTCATTATCCTGGTTGGTTGGTTGCGTTGATGACTGCAAGAGGCGATAATGAGCATTACACAGAGGTGTAAAAGACAAATGTGAGGCTTCACTGAAATGATTGACAGAAATTTGCTCATGCAGGACATACGTGGATTTTGTGAAATGACATTTACATTTAGGGCGTTTCGCAGACACTTTTATCCAAAGCGACTTACAAAAAGTACATTTGTAGAAAGAGACGGCAATATATATCGCTGTGTTACATAAAGATAAGAATAGAGCAGAAGTGGTGTCAACTGATAATCTCCGTTGGAGCAGAAAAGGCAAAGTATGCATGACCTATGCATCGCTGCCGGGCCTATCTATCATGTACGCATGTTGTTCACACTGCTTCTGTCCTGTCTGTTCTGGTTTTGTGTCGCTAGGACCCACGTCCAGGAGCAGGTGAAACGGGCCGAGCGGCAGTACCACGGCCTCACCCCACGCCACCAGCGGCTGCTGCCCAGCGTCCTCCCCAACCTGACCCTGGTGGGTCAGTGTGTGGACCACAACCAGGATGTGCTCCACGCCATCGTGCACAACTGTGTCCACATGTTTGAGAACATGGAGTATGGGGAGGAGGAGGTGAGGGTGAAGTGCACAGAGTTTTCCTGGTCTAGGGGTTGCGCTGTCTCTCTGGGTCTGTGATTGATAAGAGCATAATGCACACAATGATATCTGCATGGCCAATGCAGTTAATGGGCATTTTAACGGCCTATGTTTAGTTGATGTTCCCTCTCTTTATGCTCCAGGATGACTTGAAGAAGGCGGGCCCGCCCTCTACGTTTGACATGGACAAGCTCAAGTCCACCATCAAGCAGTTTGTGAGGGACTGGAGTGACGTGGGCCAGGCCGAGAGGGACACCTGCTACCTGCCCATCATCCAACAGATCCAGGAACTTTTCCCCAGTGACCAATAGTGAGAGAAACACACTCACACTTTAACTTATTCTTGAATTAGTCCTCATTCTTCAAACCAATTGTTTCAACCTATGTGATTCAACCGATTTCTAAAACCATGAGCTAATTCGCATTTAGTTTCCCTGTAAGCACAGGGCAAAGCCAAGGCAATACGTTTTGGCCGTATTGTATTTATTTGGGTTAATCAGTCAAACACCCTCCATATTAAAACAGAGTACCTTTTAATGAATGGGGTGGCAGTAGCTCAGGAGGTAAGAGCGGTTGTCTGGCACCCGGAAGGTTGCTGGTTAGATTCCCGGGCTCCGCATAGCTAAGTGTCGAGGCGTCCCTGAGCAACACAATGCTAACTGCTCCTGACGTGTTCGTTGTTACCTTGCATGGTTGACACCGCCTTTGGTGTATGAATGGGTGATTGTGAGGCAATACTGTAAAGCGCTTTGGATAAAAGCGTGATATAAATGCAATCCATTTACCATTTTCTATTTTATGAAGGATAGATTAAGTAATTTCTCGAAATGTATGACGATGTGAAACCTGCGGTCCCCAATGCTGGCCATGTGTTGATGACTGAGAGTAACCCTGTGTTCCGTGTCTGTGTCAGTGATGTCTCCAAGCTGAGCGTGCTGGTTCCCGGTGCGGGGCTTGGCCGGCTGGCCTGGGAGATCGCCCGGCTCGGCTACATGTGCCAGGGAAACGAATGGAGCTTCTTCATGTTGTTCTCCTCAAACTTTGTGCTCAATAGGTACGAGTTGACACTCAAGTTATGCATGCATATTTGCATGAAATATAATTGTGACCTCTAGCTGATAATGACCAAGAGAGGTCTAATGTAATTTTATATATCTATATATAGGTGTAATATAACTTACACTTAGTCTTAATCTTTGTCAAATAGTACCTGTCATAACTATAATGCACAATTTTACTCTTTAAGTATTGTATTGAAATACAAACACGGATACGATTTCTATCTGAGCAGAGTTAACTTTACATTTTTACCTCCGTAGAAAACCATGTGTTTCTTCTATGTCCTAATGGACCATTTGGTCGTCATATCGTTTGCTTTGGAAGGACTTGCTCTTAACTATGGGACGCTCACTTCAGGTGCGAGAAGGTGAACTCTCTGACACTTTACCCCTGGATCCACCAGTTTAGCAACAACAAGAGGTCATGTGACCAGACACGGTCTATCGGCTTCCCCGATATCGACCCCCAGAGCCTACCCACTACCTCAGACTTCTCCATGGTAGCAGGGGATTTCTTGGAGGTGTACACAGAACCCGGTGAGCAACGAGCGAGGCAGTGTGTCTCAAATACCTCACACGCGCACGCACACACACACACACACACACACACACACACCTGCATCTTGGAGTCTTAGCTTCTCTCTCTTTCTTTGGCACTCAGATTCCTGGGACTGTGTGGCCACCTGCTTCTTTATCGACACGGCTCACAATGTCTTGGACTATGTGGAGACCATCTGGAAGATTCTCAAACCCGGAGGGGTGTGGGTCAATTTAGGTGAGTCCCTCCAAGATGGAAGCTTCAACCGTGTCTCTGCCCTTTTATTTGAATGAATGGTTGATTTTTCGTGTACCATTGTGCTTATGAATTTATTTTATTTTTATACTATTTTCCTACAATTCTTTTTGTGTTTTTACCAGTGTGACCCATATGTCTGTCCAAATGATTGGGTGTCCATCATACAGGTTCTCCTTGTTCTGTGTTCTGACAGGGCCCCTTCTCTACCACTTTGAGAACATGGCCCACGAGGTTTCCATCGAACTGAGCTACGAAGACATCAGGTCGGCCATCATTAAATATGGCTTCCACATCGAGGTAAATACGGCTTCATACAGTTGGCCTCTGTGATCTTTCAACTCTGAGTTATGCACTGCACCACTAGTGATATATTGCTGCCTCTCATTCTACAAATGTACTTCTTGTGAGCCGCTTTGGATAAAAGCGTCTGCCAAGGACCTTAAATGTGAAATATAAATGAATTCTGACGGTCCTGTATTTAAAAAAATAATTAAAGAACCTTTTTTAATTATTGAACATTAAAGGAGACATATTATACCACCAGTTGTGAGCGTGATTAGCCATTCCAAGCGGTTTCGTCTCCGGTTTTTGTGGGAGTGTCCACGCAGATGTACGCTAGATAGATCAGCCTACCAGCCTACCCAGTGGACTGTACTGTAGCAACTGGTAGGCTGATCTATCCACCATACATCTGGGTGGACACACTCCCACTTGTGATGTCAAAAACCAGAGATTCTTAAACTGCACGGAAAGGCTATTCACACTCACACCTGGTGTATAGCAGCCCGTTTACTGTGCTTTGTCTTTCTTAAATGTTTTTTAACATAATATGAAATAATTCTTAGTCATGTGTAATTATACTTATAAGTCATATTACATTTTTTGATATATTGTCATATCCCCTGCCAGGTAGAGAGGGAGTCTGTCCAGAATTCTAACATAATATTAAATAATTCTTAGTCATGTATAATAATAATTATAAGTCATATAACATTTTTTGATATATTGTCATATCCCCTGCCAGGTGGAGAAGGAGTCTGTCCAGACCACGTACACGGAGAACGACCGATCCATGCTGAGACACGTCTATGACTGCATCTTCTTCGTGGCGCGCAAGCCGGTAGAGGCAGCGTGCTCGTACACCAATGGTGCCACTGCTGGCCAGGAGGAAGAGGAGGAGGAGGAGGAGGAGGAAGAGGAAGATGACGGCGCGTGCATCTCCCCGCCCTGTGCCAAGTCCCCGCGCCGCGAGGGGGACAGCAGGGGCGGCAGCCCCACGTGACGTGGCCACGCACACGAAAATGACGCCGCCAGAGCAGGCAACTTTCAAGGAGTATTGAAGTAAAACTAACAGGCTAAAGGACAGCTAATTAAAAAAAAAAAAATCAAAGGGTTGTTCACGGTCATTCTTTTCTGTCTTTTTTTTTTAATCCCCGCAATGTCAACGCGGTCAACTCAATTGTCTTTTAGCTTGACATGACATTCATAATATGTCTGGCTCCCTGACTCAAGCCCAGATATCTTTGAGTTGTGTCTTTCAATTGTCATATACATTGAGCGCATTTGGCAGACGATTTTATCCCAAGCGACAAACAAAGTACTGTGTGCAGAGACTTGAGGTTTGAGCCGTGGACTGAGCTGGTGCATTTCCTTGCCTACCTTGTTTTAAAAGTATCAACAGTTTGCCTGCTGCTATTGGCTTGCTCCATTTTGTATTTTTTATTTTGTTGTGCATTTGTTTTTGTGTTTGGAGAGAATGTATTCAGTCTTGACTTGTGATTTGTGTGTCATTTGCATCTGAACGTATTTATTTTTTCACTGAATTCAGATAAATGTAACCACAGGCCTGTCCAAGGGGTAAGAAGTTGTTTTAAACTTATTGTGTATGATTGGACACCATTATTAATACTTGTAATATTTTGTACTCTGACTTTGCAATAAACATTTTAAAATTGAAACTTGCATTGATTCTCTTATTATTCTCTTTTTTATGTATTTTTTTTTAAAGATTGCATTAAGGACCCATTTAGATAGTTAATTATGTAGGTATTATAGGGGTTGACTGTTATTATTATTATTATTATTAGTGTTTCATGAACCAACACGAGGTGGGCGGAGCTATCGAATCCAGCCCTCCCATTGGTCATTGCGATTGTATTCACTTCCTCAGTATTACCGGGGACATGCGTATGTCAGTATTGGCGGGTATCTCACCACTTTTACTTGAATTTACTTGAATTTTTGATGTGATTTGTGATTTCTTTTTTTCACCACTGTCTCCATGAGCAAAAGGCGTGCAGAAGACACCCTGTTGTGCGGAGTCCCATCCAAGAGATTACTAGCTTACGGTCCATACGTTGACGCCAACATGCGGCCCGCGGACCCGCCGTCACTGCTGGCTCTGTTGGGAGGCCGCTGCAGCAGAAAGAGACCGCATTATTCTCACTCTTCTTTTGCGGAGGCGGGTGACGACGAGGAACAGGAGTCGTGTTTTAATCGTCGCAAACACAGTGATGATCCCGGCGATCACCGCGCATTAAATGGTGGAAAGATGGCCGATAGCAGTGCTACTACTACTACTAACAGAAGCTGCAGCAGCCGAGATCTTCCGACTCGGACTCAATCTCCCACGCAGAGAAGCACAAAGAAACGTCCTCGACAAGAAGCTGGTGAAGCGACGACAGTAAGTTATTCACATGCTGCCCGTTGACGAGGCTGAAGTTGAGGCTCCTTATTCGCATTTTCCGGTCCACCTTAAATGGCCGCAATTCCATTATTTGGCCTGTAGATGGCGCTATTCAGTTACTTATTTGGCCTGTAGATGGCACTATTCAGTGACTTATTTGGCCTGTAGATAGCACTATTCAGTGACTTATTTGGCCTGTAGATGGCACTATTCAGTGACTTATTTGGCCTGTCGATGGCACTATTCAGTGACTTATTTGGCCTGTAGATAGCACTATTCAGTGACTTATTTGGCCTGTCGATGGCACTATTCAGTGACTTATTTGGCCTGTAGATAGCACTATTCAGTGACTTATTTGGCCTGTAGATGGCACTATTCAGTGACTTATTTGGCCTGTAGATAGCACTATTCAGTGACCTATTTGGCCTGTAGATGGCACTATTCAGTGACTTATTTGGCCTGTCGATGGCACTATTCAGTGACTTATTTGGCCTGTAGATAGCACTATTCAGTGACTTATTTGGCCTGTAGATGGCACTATTCAGTGACTAGAACCTCTGTCCTGTAATGTAGAGGATCTTTTTTTTTTAGATAGTTTTAAAAGGACTAATCTGTTAGAATGACAATATGTACATGTATACAATATGCATAATATGATGTTTTATTATGAACCTCTGAACATGTCTCACTGCGTCATTACAATATTTCCATAATTGCTGTGAGCCTCTCTTCAGTTTGAAAACATCAGACAAAAATCACACTGGGGTATAATAGACCATGTATCTAAAGTATCGGAATGGAGGAAGCACAGGACATTCTACAGTACCAATTTCTGTTTCTTAGCGTCTAAACATGGCATGTCTTTCTCTTTGTGTCTATGCATTTTTCGCATGTTAATGTTTTACAACTGAAGGGGGAGGGGCTTAGCAATTCTGGAAATATTGTAATGACATGTTCAAAGGTTCATAATAAAACATCATATTATGCATATTATACATGTTCATATTGTTATTCCGTCACTGAATAGTGCCATCTACAGGCCAAATAATGGATTTGTGGCAGTACTATAGTAGTGTGTAGTGCCTGTGTAATACTTTGAACATGTGTCTGGCTATTAAATGCCCTTTTTTCTATTCCTGTCAACTAGGCGAATGACAACAACAACAGCGACAGCGACAGCGATGACATCAGTTATAATAGTTTCCAGTTCTGGAGAGTCCCCTTGCCTGCAGTGGACTTGTCTCTCCTTGAGCCTGCAGACTCCAAAACTCCAGAGTCCAGAAGAAACCCATCTGGCAAAAACCCAGCACTTGATGCCATGGAAACGTGAATCATATAATGTCTTTTCAGTATTCACCGAAAAGACATTGACAAACCTTCCATGTACACCTAATTAAGTTGATGTGGCCTCCAAGCAGATATGCGCATTGTCGTTTTTCATTGTTGGAGATATTCCATAACATACACTGGTTTCTGTTCCGCATAAATCTCATGTTCACTCTAGACACAAGTTAAATGTAATTAGATATTGTTGTTTAACAGTAAAATAGCGAAAGACAAGTTAACACAGGCTCTTCCTGGAGCCAGTTAGAAGCCTGGCAGCCCACACACACACACACACACAGACATGCATTCGCTAGACTTGAACTGCCTTAAAAAAAGGTTGCAGACAAAACAAATAAACTTTTGTTATTTGTTACCTTTTATTTTGTTGCTTCAATTCCATATTTGCTCTCACATGAATAGTTTGACAGTCCTCTCGCTCCCACGTCCCATGTGTTTGCAATGTCGGCAAAGAAGGCAACCACTTTTTTTTTATTGCACAGATATGATTTTGTTTATTCGCATATTGTGTTACATTCCTTATGCTGTGTTCCTGCTCATGTAACTGTCATTCGTAAAACAACAGCAATTGTCTGTGAAGTTTTTTTCTACAATAAAAATTTGTTTATCCATAGTTGTCTTACTGAATAGCAGCACACAGTAAAACACATGGTAAAATATCTTACAGCACTAAGAAAATATTATTTCACTCATTGAATCAGGCAGAGAAGAAGCAAGGCATCAGTTTCAGTGACATCTTTGACATTTTACTTGTCAGAGGGACAAATGTGTCTTGTCCCGTGTGAGTGTAATATTATTATTCAGCAGGCAGACATGTATATGTGTGGGCAACGTATGTGTTCTGCAATACTATCAAAACACGCTGATCTAGAGATTTGGTGACAGGAAGTCGTGACAGGAGGTTGTGGAGGAAGGATCAAATTCATGAATACGTAATAAATGTAACTACTAAAGTATGTATTTATTGTTTAGTAATATTATATTAAGTATATGTCTAATTTGATTATGATTCTCTCATCCCACCAGTTACAATGTCCACAAATAAAGTATAAACTATTAAGACTATAAGCTATAGCCTACACTACTTGTAGCTACTAAACTCTTGTTTATTTAAATTACACATACACTTTGGTTCTGTGTATTGGGGCACTTAGCAGCAATTATGAGTTAATATTTGACCACTAAAAGGTAGGGTAAACACATACTGTGCTCATTCCACAATGGAAATAGTAATTTGTGTTTCAAGGTGGGGCATTAACTTGTCAAGGCCGTTGGAAGGAATTCTCTTGACCTTTAGAATTGGGTCTAATAGCCCTGCTCATTGATAAGTTGTTAGGCCTACCATGTTGGTTATTTATTCAAACTCAGGCCTGTCACTGAGGGTAATTTAGATAGTAAAACATGTAATAAATTACACAGTTAAACGACACTAAATGCATCTAACAGTCAGCTATCGGGAAAATAGTTTAAGTTATATGCACCGAAAACCCCCCAAAAAGAATCAAATTTGCATCTTCAAATTTGATCAGAATCATTTGAACTTGATTAATAGTCATTTACATTTTTGGGTTTGGTTTTTCTTTTCAGGTTAGGGTTTGGTTTAGGGTTAGGGTTTGGTTTTAGGGTTAGGCTTGGTTCCCAGGATCATGGGAACCAAGCCAGCATGCTTGGTCATGCAGGCTTGGTTCCCATGATCCTGGGAACCAAGCCTAACCCTAAATCCAATCCCTAACCTGAAAAGCAAAACCAAACCATGGTTTATGGATTATTTTTTGGAACCATGCAGGTCCCAGTATGGACCCCTCGGGTACAGGTTCCTGAAAAATCAGCCCAGCAGGACCTTGGGTGGATTCAGGATGAGTTGAGGTCACGGAAAAGGTTTAGGGTCATAAAGAAGATTAAGAACCCCTGACCCCTGTCTACAATATTCACTTAAATGAAACAAAGGAGACTTATTTTAAGTCGCTTTGGATAAAACTGCCAAATGCCCTACAAGTAAATGAAAATATTATACCACCAGGTGTGAGTGTGATTAGTGATTCCAAACGGTTTCAAAAACCGGTTTCATCTCCAGCTCTTGGCATCACAAGCGGGAGTGTCCACCTAGAAGTATGGTGGCTAGATCAGACTACCAGCCTACCCAGTGGACTGTAGTAACTGGTAGGCTATCCACCATACGTCTGGGTGGACGCTTCCACTTGTGATGTAAAAAATCGGAGATGAAACCGGTTTTTTCTGGTCTCCTTTAAGAACATTATATTATCCAGCGGTCATCTCTCTCAATTAACACGCGTGTACAGTATTTCTGCAGTTGCAAGATGCAGGGGGATATGCACAGTTTAAAATACATCAGAACGTCTATTATCATCAAGTTAACACGACAAATAATGTAACTATTCCTAACCCTTATAAACGCATTACTTCCTGGTCCTGCATGCAGGCCTATATAATGGCATGGCTTTCATGCAATGCATGCAGCTGCACTGCACATGTGCTTTTTTGCACTGGCTAATGCCTGCTTCCCAGATGCATGGCGATGCAGCTGCACTGCATCATGTGGCTTTTGGGGTTGTATTAGTGGACGTGGTCCCCGCTCCGTGTTGCGCATTCGGACCAGGCAGCAGCAGCAGCAGCACCAGGCAGCACCAGGCAGCAGCAGCAGCACCAGCAGCACCAGGGCAGCAGCAGCAGCAGCAGCACCAGCAGCACCAGCAGCAGCAGCAGCAGCCGACCTGAGAGCCAGCCATGCATAATATCTCAGGAAGTACAGCTGGATGCGTCTCCCTTTCCTGTCAACAATGCTGCAACCAGTAAGGCGATTGTTCTTGTCTTGTGCTTTTTTTTTTTTGTGGGGAGGGAGATGAATTCCCGGCGCTGGCTCAGAGTTGTGAGTGTGTGGAAGTTCTGAAGAAAAGTGATGTGGCTGGGATTTATTTTATTTTATTATTGTACTGTTGCTACCTGGTGTGGCTGGCTGGACGGTGGGGTGGGACAACATTCTTCTTCTTCTTCTTCTGCTTCTTCTTCTTCTTCTTCTTATTTAGTGTGACAACCAACGGGAGTAATGAGCTTCATTGAAAAGGTCACTGTGTGTGCTGACGCTTGGCTTTAGATTTGTGAGATTTTGTTCAACTTTTTGTGAACTTTTTTTTTATCTTGTGTCTTTCTTGTGTCTTTCTTGTGTAGTCGCGGAGGTCGTGGATCGAGGAGACCTTCTCCAAGAGAGACTGCGTGATTTTCATCCCCTCCACCCGAGACCTGCACCGGTAAACGGACACTTTTAATAAGAAAAAAAAAAGACAAATACAAATACAAATACAAAAAGGTCAATCGTGTAATGTTACGCTCATCCTTTTCATTTGCAGGTGATCATTTTCATTTGCATTGAGGTCATTTGGTCGGCGCTTTTATCCAAAGCGACTTAAAGGTGCTGTATGTAAGAATAATGAATCCGTTCAGGGACTACATGTTAGGATTTTACAGCACAAGTCGCTTTAAATCGACAGTTTAGTGAGCAGGTTGTGGTTGAAGTTAAAACATGAGAGCTTCCCAGACTCTCTCTGTTGCGTAGAACAGCTTCTGGGTGATTTCTCTTATATTTGAGTCGGATCGGATTTCGCGGGAAAAATGAAACGAAGTGACATGTAAGCGCGGGTAATTAAAATATATATATTTCATAGCTTTTTTAGATGTGTACAGTACAAGGTTTAATTATGATTCGAACCAACATTAGTTTCTGATTGTTATTGTCTCAACCCACGGAGATCAGAATGCACTTCTGATTCTTACTGATAGTACCTTTAAAAAGAGTACATTTAAAAGAAAGAAATAAACCTAAAAAAAACAAATAAATAACCTGTGTCCTTCTCATTCCAGATGTGTTCCAGTATGCAATATATGTCAAAACCTGATCAGGTATGATATTTTATGATCATAGTTTTTTTCTTCTTCAGTTTACTTCTATAGTTTATATTTTCTCTCTGTATGTTCATTTGTATAGCTACATCATAGTGAACTTAGAAATGTGAAGTATAAATGATTCAAGATTCAAGAACTTTATTTGTCACATACAAATAGTACAGGATATGCAGTGAAATGAAAAGTGGCGATGCTCAGTGGAATGTGCAAGGAATACTAAAGATAACTTGAATTGAAGAATATTTAGAATATTTACAGGAAAAAACAGCAGGAATGAGAAATATGACATATAAAAAATAGATAAAAGACAGTGTAAAAAATGTAAAATGAGTTAAATCAACATTTCAATGACACACTATTCGGCGAGTCCTTCACCCGCAGATCCTTGGACTGTAGTCCCAGACTCTTCCTCTCCAACGTACTTCCTTACTTCCATCTTTCAGGTGCTGCTGCGGCCGCCTGATCGGGGAGCACCCCTGGCAGGACATCGGCCCTCCGATGTCCATGACTCCCAGTCCCAGAGCTGGGCAGGAGGTGGTGGAGGAGCACTGGTCTACGACGTGCCACACCAGGGCCAGCCCCACCGACGCCTATGGCACCTTAGACTTCCAGGACAGTGGGAACCGTGTCTGTCGAGCAAAGGTAAGGGGCGGCAGTAGCTCAGGAGGTAAGAGGAAGGCTGTTGGTTCGATCCCAGTGCCGAGGTGGCCCTGAGCAAGACACCACCTAACCCTAACTGCTCCTGACGTGTTGGTTGTTACCTTGCATGGTTGACACCGCCGTCGCTGTATGAATGGGTGAATGTGAGGCAACTGTAAACTGTAAGAGGTCACTATCGGCCAGTTCACCTCCTATATATGGCTCCTGAGGGCTCCTGTAGGATTATTTGCAGTCGATTCACTTATCAGATATTTTTGTCAAATAATTGATTCTCAATCATGTAATCATTGAATGTAGATAATAGCAATCAATCAGTCACTCAAAAGCGGTTTCTACGTTCTTGGCGAGTAAATATAAGTAACAGCCATCTTGTATCGCATCATGTGCTGTACTGTACAACAACGATCGGCGGCGTGAATCGTGCACTGTCCGGCCGTTTCCTCGCCAGTACGTGCGCGTGGCC
>PIJE02000473.1:25625-53125 GCA_002895965.2 Coryphaenoides rupestris | reverse complement strand
CCTAGTTAAGTGTTGAGGTGTCCCTGAGCAAGACACCACCTAACCCTAACTGCTCCTGACGTGTTGGTTGTTACCTTGCATGGGTGACACTGCCATCGGTGTATGAATGGGTGAATGTGAGGCAATACTATAAAGCGCTATATAAATGCAATCCATTTACCATGTAGTGTCTGTACCTGACATTAAAGGGGAATTTCCCATTATAACACTCCTGGAATTATAGTCACACCTACCAGTCAACAAAGCAGTTTAAAATATGAACGTAATGGAATAACCACATGAAGGGTGACAGAGTCATCAGAAGGTCAATAGCAGTCATGAGAAGCAGGGAGGTGTACGAAGTCTCCAGAGAGACGTATTGTTAGACAACGAGTCTTAACAATAGGTCTGATGTTCAATGGGTTTCTGTCAGATGGTCACACAGTGATCAAGTGTCTAAATCTTGAAGCGCGCAAGCTAAAGGCTGTCTGGGGTGCACACATACAACCCTGGGTAGGTGTGAAAGGTGTGAACATTGTAAAAGGAAAGAAAGGGAAATTGCACATATCATTAAACCTTTACTTAACCAAGTAAAAAAAACTTTAGAATCTCTTTTTCAAGAGGAACCTGGACAAGACGGCGGCACTAAAACATTTCTTTTTTTAACTCAAGAGATAAGAGCAGGTCTGGCAAGAAGACGGTTGCTGGTTCGATCCCCGGGCTCCTCCGCCTAGCTAAGTGTGGAGGTGTCCCTGAGCAAGACACCACCTAACCCTACCTGCTCCTGACGTGTTGGTTGTTACTTTGCATGGTTGACACCGCCGTCGGTGTATGAATGGGTGAATGTGAGGCAATACCGTAAAGCGCTTTGCATAAAAGTGATATATAAATGCAGTCCATTTACCATTTTATATAAAAAGTTTAAAAGGCAGTTTAGAGATGTGTTTATATAACGAAATCAGGCACAGAAACAGCGAAATCAGGCACAGACGAAAGTCAGGTACAGACACACTTTCCGATAAATGCGCATCCGTTGACAGCTTTTGCTTTGCTTTGCTTACGCTGCAGCAGGAGAAACGTCGGGGCAGCTCCGGCTTTCTGTCCAAACACAGACACCGAGCGGGGACATCCAATCCGGCCAGGAGCCCACAGCAACCCCACTTCTTCAGAACCGCTCAGCCGTACAAGTGCAAGGTGGGCCCGGGATGCTCACACACACACACACACACACACACACACACACACACACACACACACACACACACACACACACACACACACACACACACACACACACACACACGCAGACACACTGAGTTACGGACACCGCTGTCCCACCACAACCTTTCTCTGCTCACTCTGTCTACTTCTGTCTCCAGCACTTTATGATCGCCGCTGCTACCTACATATGTAGTCCTAATAGTCCTCATTTAACTGTTGTTTCGCAGTGGATGTGCTCTTTTACGTGGAATGGCTTGTATAGAACAAGACGTTGTTATTGTACATTTACATTTAGGGCATTTTGGCAGATGCTTTTATCCAAAGCGACTTATAATTTGTTGAAGGAGACAGCAATATATCACTGTGGTACATAAAGATAAGAATAGAGCAGGTTTCAAGTATTCATAGTTGCAAGGTTAATAGAACGAGTTTCATAATTGCTAGTTTGCCGGCATAATAGCTGGGATAAGAGCAGAAGTGCCATTCTGAGTGCATTACCAACATCTAAGAACATAAAATATGCTAAACAATGCGAAACAACAAGTACTATTAATAATGCCAAGACGTACAAACATGCAAGTTAGTGCTCGGGTTAGGAGAGGGAAGGCGAGAGGGGGGTTATGCAGAGTCCAGGTGATCTCTGAACAGGTGACAGTCTATCCATTGTGTCTAAAAGGTACGTTTTCTGTGCTGTGGCTCATGTGTTTGCCTCTGTACACACATACACACACACACACACACACACACACTCGATCCTTTTCCACTCGCTCACTCCCTCCCTCCTTCACTCTCAGGAGAGCGAGCCGTCGCCCGGCAACCGGGAATCGATGACATCGTCGGTGACCCCCCCCCACCGCCAACAACGCCGCCGGTGCTGCTCATCCGGCGCTGCTCCTGCGCTTTAACTTCAACGACCTGTTTGTGTGGGCGGTGCTGCAGCGGCGCCAGCAGATGGCGCTGTTCCTGTGGCAGCACGGCGAGGAGGCGCTGGCCCGAGCCACCGCGGCCTGCAAGATGTACCGATCCATGGCCTGGGAGGCCCGGCAGAGCAACATGGACGACGTGGTGGCGGAGCAGCTGAAGGCCTACTCCCTGTGAGTGTTCTCCTTCCTAAGATAAGATGAGATAAGATGATAAATGGTAAATGGATTGCATTTCTAGAGCACTTTTATCCAAAGCGCTTTACAGCATTGCCTCACTTTCACCCATTCATACACCGACGGTGGTGTCAACCATGCAAGGTAACAACCAACACGTCAGGAGCAGTTAGGGTTAGGTGGTCAGGGACACCTTGACACTTTGCTAGGTATAAAGAAATCTTGAATCTTGAATCTTGAATGTTCTTGTCTCCACATCTATCCATCATTGTCTGCTTCTAGTGAGTTTGGCCAGCTGTCGGTGGACATGTTGGACTGTGCTTTCCGCCGGAACGAGCAGATGGCCATGAAGCTGCTGACCTCGGAGATGGAGGCCTGGAGCCACTTCACCTGCCTGCAGATGGCCGTGTCCTCAGGTCACCGGCCCTTCGTCTCCCACTCCTGCACCCAGACGCTGCTCACCGACCTGTGGACCGGCTCGCTCAACATGAGGAAGAACTCTTTTCCTCAAGGTAAGAGGAGGCGAAGGGTCCGAGCGAGGAGTCATCTTCTTCTTCTAGCTAACCTCACCAACATCCAGACTCACTAGACCACGGGTGTCAAACATGCGACCCGGGGGCCGGTTGCGGCCCGCAAGCTGATCCAATTTGTTGTCGACTTCTTCACTTTATCCCATAATCACAAAAAGACTGGTTGTAGTTCCTAGAAATAACCAGTAAGCTGCATGACATCTTCAATCATATCGAAAGTGTTTCGGTAGTCCGGCCCCCGCTAATGAAGTAGCAGTGGTCTGTTACGGCCCTCAACCTCCAATGACGAGACTGTCCGTTCTATCCCTCCGTTCCTCCCCCAGATCATCCTCAGTCTGGTGCTGCCACCGGCCATCGTGCTGCTGGAATTCAAGAGCCAGGCGGAGATGTGCCACGTCCCCCAGTCCCAGGAGGCCCCGCTGTTCGGTCGCGACCCTGCCTCCAGGCCCACGGCCTCCGACCAGCAGGGGGAGCAGCACAAGGTAACGCGTAACCAGTCAACTACTGTATGTCAGTGTACATCAGTGTATATACACAGGAATTCTATGTGTGTATATCTATTATCTGCAAATTGCATTGTATTTTATGTATTTGTGTGTTTGGCACTTTGGCTCTTATTGCAGCTATTATGCAATTATGAAACTTGTTCTATTAAACTTGCAATTATGAATGCTTGAAACCTGTTCTATTCTTATCTTTATGTACCACAGCGGTATATTGCTGTCTCCTTCAACAAATGTACTCTTTGTAAGTCGAAAATAACTGTGATTGTGTGTGTGTGTGTGTGACTGTGTGTGTGTCCAGGATGAGGAGAGTGGACGCACGCACTCCCGGTCCCGTCTGGGTCTGGTGTCTCCGACGGTCTCCTCCGCTACCAAGCGCTGTCTCTTCTGGGTCCGGAGGTTCTACGACTGCTACACCGCCCCGGTGTTCAAGTTCTGGTTCCACACAGTACGTGGAACCTGACTGATTATTGGTGATGTCGTGATTCGTGATTTAAAGGACTCCTATTATACCACCAGGTTCACAAAACGGTTGGAATGGCCCCACTTGACATCACAAGTGGGAGTGTCCACCCAGATGTGTGGTGGATAGATCAGCCTAACAGTTGCTACAGTCCACTGGGTAGGCTGGTAGGCTGATCTGTCCACCATACTTCTAGGACGGTGGACACTCGGAATGGCTAATCACTCACACCTGGTGGTATAATATGTCTACTTTAATTAATTTGATGGTTATTGGTGATGTCATAATTCTTGATTTAATGAATTTAATAACTACTGGTGATGTCATGATTCATGAGTTTGTGAATTAGGTGATAATTGTTGATGTCATTAATGAATTGGATGATTATTGGTGATCTCACGATTCATGACATAATTAATTAGACAGAGTGGTGACGTGCAACAATGTTCTCACGGTATATCTTCATGAACTGGGAGTTGACCAGCTTGATGGTTCTTCTCGGAGTGTGTGTCTGACTCCCGTCACTGTGTTCCTCCTCCGTGGCTCCCGATCTGTCCAGATCTCCTACCTGCTCTTCCTGCTGCTCTTCTCCTACACTATCCTGGTGAAGATGGGCGACTACCCCAGCGTCCAGGAGTGGTTCGTCATCTCCTACATCCTGTCCACCGCCGTGGAGAAAACCAGAGAGGTGAGAGACACAGAGACACAGAGGGGATGTAAACAATGGTTTGTTTGTGTTTCATGTTCAAATTTGTACCTTTTAGGCCTAACTTATTCTTTTTGCTTTGTTCTAAACTGCCATGCCAATGTACATCTTTATTTACCATGCTAATACATCTCTTTTGAACTGAATTGAGAGCGAGAGAGAGGGGGAGAAAGAGAGAGCGAGAGGGAGAGGGAGAGGGAGAGAGGCAGCGAGAGAGGGATGGAGAGAGGGAGGGAGAGAGGGAGGGAGAGAAAGGGAGAGGGAGTTGGATAGAGAGAGAAGGGGGACAGAGAGAGAGAAAGAGAGCGAGAGAGAGATAGAGAGAGCGAGAGAGAGAGAGACAGAGGGGGAAGGGGGAGAGGGAGAGAGCGAGGGACAGAGAGAGAGAGAGAGAGAGAGAGAGAGAGAGAGAGAGACATCTGCTTTGTGCTGCTGATGGTAAAACGGTGTGTGCCAGCTATTTCGCAAGACCTTACATGCTCAGGCAGATATTCAAAGAAAAACTATGTTACCAGGGAGTGTGTGTGTGTGTGTGTGTGTGTGTGTGTGTGTGTGTGTGTGTGTGTGTGTGTGTGTGTGTGTGTGTGTGTGTGTGTGTGTGTGTGTGTGTGTGTGTGTGTGAATCATGATGACGCGGGAGGTGATACAAATAATTGTGGTTTGATGGTCCCTCCTTATTCCCGCAATCCATGTGCTGCCTGCATGAACATGATGAACAGAACGATGCCTTCACAGAACTGTCTGAGTGTCTTGAGCGCTCGTCTAGTTAGACATCCTGAATTCGGACCATGTAGGATGGTGGGGGAGAGAGAGAGAGGAAGAGAGAGAGAGAGAGAGAGAGAGAGAGAGAGAGAGAGAGAGAGAGAGAGAGAGAGAGACCTCACCACCCCAACAACAAACTGTTCCAACTGCTGAGGTCAGGCAAGTGCCTCCGCAGTCACGCTGCTAGAACAGAGAGACTAAAACAGAGTTTCTTTCCGCAGGCCATCAGGACTGTGAACTCTGACCTCACCAGGGCACACATGCACACAAGCCTATGACATATGACACATGCTTATGACATACATACATACATACATACATACATACATACAGTACATGCAGATATACATGGTCTGTACTCACCCTGTTCTATATTTTTTCATTCTATCTTTTTTCTTCACATTTTTTATCCTGCCTTTTTGTATATTTCTCATTCCTGCTGTTCTTTATTTTTTATGTAAATATTCTAAATATTCTTATTCTGATCCCTCCAATTCTGATCCCTCTATCGCCACTTTTAATTTCACTGACAAATAAAGTTCTTGAATCGATAGTATGTAGGATGGTGGGAGAGCACATATTTATATCCACAGACCACTAAAGCAGCCAGCTCGAGATCGTGGAGGTGAGCGACCACGACCACCCAGTCCGCTCACCAGGCTCCGTCCCCCGCCTGCAGGTGCTGATGTCGGAGCCCCGCAAGCTGAGCCAGAAGCTGAAGATCTGGTTCTCCGAGTACTGGAACGTGTCCGACTTCGTGGCCATCGTGCTCTTCATGGCCGGCCTGGTGCTGCGCTGGCAGACGGGCGCCTACCGCATGGCGGGCCGCATCAGCTACTGCCTGGACATCATCTTCTGGTTCGTCAGGGTGCTGGACCTGCTGGCCGTCAACCAGCACGCAGGACCCTACCTCACCATGATCACCAAGATGGTCGGTTGCGCGAGCACCTTCTACCCTCTTTGCTGATGATGATGAATATAAAATGTCTGCATTCACAATCAGAATCAGTTTTTACAAACAAGGAATGTGCTTTTGTGAATTGGTGCATAACGTTGAACATTAAACAGAAAGTACTGGGAGGAACGATTTACAATAAACTATGAAAAAAATGAAAGTCATATACACATTCTAAAAATTATAAAATATATATATAAAAATTAAGCAATTAGAAGGTGCAATTCTTGTATTACTGTAGGACCACGTATAGTATAAACATAAATGTCACCATTTGATGCACTTTACCAGTACTGGGCAGTAATAGAAGTACCGGTACGGTAGTACAGTAGTAAAAAAAAAGATTAAAACTGAAAAACAACTAAACTCAAACAACTCAAATCTTATTACTTACATTTTTTATATACTTTCATATATATATACAGTATTTTTGAATTTTGTGAATTTATTACTACTATTACTCTCTGTTTAATGTTCAATGTTATGCACCATTTGCACAATACAATAGCACATTCCTTGTTTGAAAAAACTAAGGCCATAAAGCTCTTTCTGATTCTGAATACGACAAATATACAGACAAATATGTATTTATACACAATACACATAGTGCAAACATGTGTTGGTTGCTATGTGTCTTGGTTCCTCTCAGACCAGCAACATGTTCTTCATCGTGGTGATGATGGCGATCGTGCTGCTGAGCTTCGGGGTGTCCCGCAAGGCCATCCTGTCCCCCAACGAGGAGCCCTCCTGGAGCCTGGCGGTGGACGTGGTCTTCCAGCCCTACTGGATGATGTTCGGAGAGGTCTACGCTGGAGAGATAGATGGTGCGTCCTTCTGCAATCAATATTATATAATATAAGATCCAGTAGCAAGCCGTGGAGTCTTGGCCTGAGCCTTCTCAGGCCCGATAGACGGACTTAAAAATGGGAGGGCCTGCAGAGAAGGCCCTGATGGACCTCCTATGATAAGATCATATATTATATAATATAAGATCATATAATTATTTATTAAACGGTTTTGTTGAATACTAGATCCTGATTGATCAATTACGGCATTGATCATTTATTTCTGAATTTGTTTGCTTATTGCAAAATAAGCCCTGGTACACTACCCCTTATATAATATAATATGTATGTGTTGTGTGTGTTTTTGTGTGTGTGTGTGTGTGTGTGTGTGTGTGTGTGTTGCATGGACGGCTGCCACCGCCAGTATGTGAGGAGAATGACAACGTGTGTCCGCCTGGCTCCTTCCTCACGCCCTTCCTCCAGGCCGTGTATCTGTTCGTCCAGTACATCATCATGGTCAACATCCTCATCGCCTTCTTCAAGTAAGACTAAAAAATAAAAATCAAGCAATCAAGTCTTTCATGGTTGTATGCAGCTGTGTCTTAAAGGTGCTCTATATTTAAGAATCATGAATTCCTGCTCATTACTGCCCCCTTTGGGCCGGTAAGTGAACTCCATGCAGCCTGCTGGAACTTTAAGTGCATTCAGAGCACTGGAGTGCGAGCTGTGGGTTGAGACAATAACAATCATAAACAAATGTTAGTGCGTAATCATAAATAAACCTTGTACACGTGTACGTGTTCATGAACTGGCAATTTCAATGTAATTTCCTACAAATCAGAGAAACCCACCAGAAACGAAAGGGTTTTTTTTTTACGTTCTACGTTTTATTTCCCTCGTTCCCTACAGCAACGTGTACTTCGACATGGCATCCACGTCCAACATGCTGTGGAAGTACAACCGCTATCGCTACATCATGACCTACCAGGACCGGCCCTGGCTGCCCCCGCCCTTCATCCTGCTGAGCCACGTGGGGCTCGGCGTCAGCGCACTCTGCAGGCGGCTCCGGGGCAGCACCAAGGGAAGGGGCTCCGGACTGAGTCAGTACTTGAATGTTCAACACAGGACTTGTCTTTTGACATTGTTTCGACGCCTATTTTCACTGTCTATTTTCGTTCTATTGCAGTAATATACCACAGGTAAAATTCTAAAGATATTATCCGGTAAAGTGCCGGTAAGATACACGTCATTACCACCAAGACACCGGGTGGCGTAAAATGTCAGGTTACCAGTGTGTCTTTTATGACCTGACCTTATCTCTGTCGCTTACCTGACATTATCTCTGCCACTTACCTTACCTTATCTCTGCCCCTTAACTTACCTTATCTTTGCCCCTTACCTGACCTTATCTCTGCCCCTTACCTTATCTCTGCCCCTTACCTTATCTCTGCCCCTTACCTGACTTTATCTCTGCCCCTGACCTGACCTTATCACTGCCCCTTACTTAACATTATCTCTACCCCTTACCTGACCTTATCTCTGCCCCTTACCTGACATTATTTCTGCCCCTTACTTAACATTATCTCTACCCCTTACCTGACCTTATCTCTGCCCCTTACCTGACATTATCTCTGCCCCTTACCTTACCTTATCTTTGCCCCTTACCTGACCTTATCTCTGCCCCTTAACTGACCTTATCTCTGCCCCTTACCTGACCTTATTTCTGCCCCTTACCTGACATTATCTCTGCCCTGATCAGAGCTCTACCTTTGCCAAGAGGACAAAAAGCGTCTCTATGAGTTTGAGGACAGCTGTCTCCGCGTCCACATCCACCAGAAGAATCAAGACCTCCTCAGCAACCAGAAAACACGCATCAAAGCCACGGCTGAGAGGTTGGATTTCCTGTGTCCTTTTTCTGTTGTAATTTGAACAATTGAAATAATTGTACTGTATCTCCTAAAATATTATTAAGGCAGACATATTATACCACCAGGTGTAATCGTGATTCTCCATTCCAAGCAGTTTCAAAAACTGGTTTTATTTCCGGTTTTTGACACCACAAGTGCAAGTGTCCACCTAGAAGTATGCTGGATAGATCATCCTACCAGCCTACCCAGTGGACTGTATGTAGCAACTGGTAGGCTGATCTATCCACCATACATCTGGATGGATGTATGGTGATGTATTCTGAAACTGCTTCGAAGGGCCAATCACACTCACATATGGTGGTATAATAGGGGACCTTTAAGTTGCAATGGAATTCAGATGTCCTTTGTCAAATTGTTTCCATCCACAAGTTTCCAAAATGCAAAGAAATATACAAATAAAAAGCAAAATATCAAACCATGGCAGCAGCAGCCATGATGATGTGACCTGTGACCTGTGTACGACCTGCAGGACGGAGGAGATGACCGGGGTGGTGGGGGAGTTCTCCGAGCGGGTCCACTCCATCCAGGACAGTCTGTCTGCGCTGGACGCTCATCTGGGCCGGCTCCAGGACATGTCGGCGCTGGCCGTGGACACGCTCAACCTGTTCTCCGCCTCTGACAGCCTGCAGCACCGGGGGGGCCCAGGTCTCCTGGCCCCCTACCGGCCCGCCCAGAACCAGCGGCCCTTACCTCACAGCTGGACCCTAAGGTGCGGAGGGTGCGAGGTCGCGGCGGGGACGGGGGCGGGGTTGGGGGTGCGGCGTGGGGTCGGGGGCAGGGGGGGGCCCAAGGCGGTGTGCCAGAGCACCCCGCCCTCGCTGCTGAGGGGCAGCAGCCGGCTGGCCCTCCCCCCTGAGATCCATGTGGCCGTTAGGAGGAGCAGGAACCGGAGTCCTGGACGCAGTGACGAGAAGGCAGCAGCAGCAGCAGCAGCAACAGCAGCAGGGGAGGTGTGTGTGTGTGTGTGTGTGTGTGTCTGAATGCTGAATGCTTTCTGTTTGATTGTTGAAGTGTTTGTTGTAAATAGAGTTTCTGAATGATAGCCCGTCTCCGAGGGGGCATCAGCCCCACTTATTGCCACTACGTCTCTCGTCTCTCGCAATATAAAAATGTTGTAGTTGACATGATTTTTGCAGTCAGCATAGAAGAGTACAACTTGAGTACAAAGTGCAGTTGTACTGTGTTGTAGTTGCAGTGCACAATATGCACAGTAATGTGAGCATATTAAGATAAGATAAGATAAGATTTATTAATCCCGAGGGAAATTCTTGTGCCAGAGGTCGCTCAAAAATAAAAGTAGTAAAAACAATAGAATAATACAAGTGCATACACAGTAATGAAGTAATGGTAATGAAGAGTAGTACAAGAGTTGCACATGATATTGACAATATTGTTTATTTGTGTGTATATTTGAACATAATCACTGATTGTAACAATAGTTAATTGTTGACCATAGTGAATATTGTCATTCAGTGAGAACACCCCCCCCCCGCCCCCCCCCAAAATGTTTCTGTCTGCTGTGATCTCACCTGCAGGAATCTCCCTCTGCTGGCGAGCTGCTGCTGCTGGGTCAGCGGTTCTGTCCCATCGGCTCCTTCCCGATGGGAGGAGGTGGGGTGGGTCTGTGGGACCGGTCCCCGAGCGGCTCCCCCCAATCGCCTCCTCCTCCTCACGGCCACCCGGGGCCCGGAGCGGGAGACAACGGGGAGCCGTGGGAGCAGCACCACCACGGACACCGATCCCGGGGCGGCGCCGGCTGCTTTGACCCGTCTATCCTCCACCCCGGCCAGTCGCATCCCTCGATGGACGAGGCCGCAGAGGAGGAGGAAGAGGAGGGGGAAGATAAGCCAAGCAGTGTGCTTCTGTCGGGACCTTCCATTGTCTCGCTGCTGCCCTCCTATGGCCGCTGTGGCTCCTCCCCCTTCACCAAGAGCTGGCCGAAGCCCGCCGTGGGCCCGGTGGACGAGGGTCAGCAGCAGCCCCCCTCCCGGTCCCGGGCGGCGGCCCCCCTGCCCTCCAGCCAGTGGGCGAGGGTGCAGAGGAAGCCCTTCCGCTGGGCGTGCATGTCCCGAGAGCGGCCCTACGGACGCTGCCACTCGCTGTCCTCCAGCGTGGAGAACATCACGTTCGCCGGTGCCCCACTCAGCCCCCTGAGGGGCTCCTTCTCCTTCCTGGCTGCCGGGCCACTGAACGGGGAGACATCCCCCCCTGGTGGCGACGGGAGGGACTGCCATTTTGGCGCCTCGCTGAGAGGCAGCAGGAGCGAAGGTACAACTGTTTCTGAGTTGATGTAGGATGCAGTGATACACAATACACAGTAGATTTACATTTACATTTAGGCAATATATCACTGTGGTACATAAAGATAAGAATAGAGCAGGTTTCAAGCATTCATAATGGCAAGGTTAATAGAACGAGTTTCATAATTGCTAGGTTGCCTGCACAATAGCTGGGATAAGAGCAGAAGTGTCATTCTGAGTCTGAGTGCATTACCAACATCTAAGAACATACACTATGTTAAACAATGCTAAGTACTTGCATTTAGTGCCAAGACTTACAAACATGCAAGGGTTAGGAGAGGGAAGGCGGGGGAGTGTGGGGGGCGGGGGGGTATGCAGAGTCCAGGTGAACTCTGTACAGGTGGGTCTTGAGTCTCTTGTGGAAGCCGGTGAGCGACTCTGCCGTCCTGACGTCCGCCTGGAGCTCATTCCACCACCAGGATGTCTGTGTGTTTCTGTACACTGCAGTTTGGGTTGCATATTAATTGGAGACCGCAGAGGAAGCAGTACCCTAAAGAGTGTTTAAAGTGTAGTTTAATTCATATATTTATGAATGAAGGTTTTGGTTACAGTGTGTAGATGGACAGGCAGAGGGATGTACCGACAACACACCTATCCAATATCTTGTCAGGGAAATGTCAAACATGTATATGTATATGATCTCAAAGTTGGCTCATGAATTCTGTCTCGTAAAGACGTGAGTTAGTATAGGATAGTAGGGATGTGGCCTGAATCCCAGCCCCGCCCCCTTGCTGTTTTGTGTACTTTGTACTTCCTCAAATTGCATAACGTCATCGTTTCATTCAGCGGCACTGTCTCCGTAATGCGAGTGTACAAATAGTTAGTTACATTTACATTTACATTTAAATTTAGGGCATTTGGCCAACCGACTTACAATAAGTGCATTTGTCAAAAAGAGTGAGATTGATGCTTACTCTACACCTTGACGACTCTTAATAACAACATTGCAAGTAAACAAATGATTTCTGTTGCCAATCACTTCAAGTAGCTCCAAGAGTTTCTACACTCACACCTTTATTGTGTCTCCGCAGAATGGTCTAAATCATCAGACTTTGGTCTCCACCTGGACAGCAAGGCGAGAGGCCTGAACAAGAAGACTGTCAAAATCCAGGAGGTACTGTAACAATCCTCCTACTGTACTATAGGAATAGGAAAATATAAAATGTGACATTTGGCACAACGTCGTTGCATTCGGCAGAGTGCAACTGCAACTTATTTGCAACTAATTTACTGAGATTACATACTAGGATATGATTGCAGCATCCAATATTTCAGAGCACTGTTGTGGGAGTGTGTTTGTTTAGTGGCTGGCTTAATTGGCCTCACCTGGTCCAGTTAGAGTCTGGTGGCTGCATGCCCCACCTCCTGCAGACTCTAACTGGACCAGGTGAGGCTACAACCCCACCCCCCCTAGAATTTAACTGGGACAGATGAGGCTGCAGCCCCACCCCCCCAGACTCTACCTGGGCCAGGTGAGGCTGCAGCCGCACCCACCCCAGGCTCTAAATGGGCCAGGTCAGGCCAATTAAGCCAGCGACCAAACACACACTCACACAACTGTTTATTATTTCCTTTGCTTTGACTCAACTGTTTCCCTCCATCTTCTTCATTGGTCCCCTGTGGCAGCTGAGTGTTCACCCCCACATGTGTGACGTGCACAAGAGGAGGAGCAGAAGGCTGAAGGGAAGATGCTGGTCGGCCTCCGCCAGCCTCAGCCAGCTGAGTATGGAACCAACCAGGCGCCTGTTGAGAGGCTAAACCATGGTGGTTGTTAGTGAGAGGGACAACAAAGCACGAAACACATTGGGAAACTGCCTGTGCAGTCTGTGCATCAAGTAGAGTCCTGGCAGCACTCACTCGAGCCAATGCAGAATAGGAATTATAATGTACAGAATCGGAATCAGAATCGGAATCAGAAACAGCTTTATTGCCTTCGTTTTTGCAAACAATGAATGTGCTTTTGTGCAATTGGTGCATAACATTGAACATTGTTTAATGTTATGCAATCTAACATGGAACTCTCTGTTGGACACAACAGAGAGTAATAGTATAGAAATTTCAAATAATTTATAATTTCTTTTTTTTATTCTACAAAATTCTAATTCTACAAATCAAAGATGCAAGTTAATTGGTTTTCAAGTGGAAAGATCATGATTGTATGACAATGCATATCCTCTCCATAACTCCAACCAGGCAAATACATTTTGCACATTTTGACAAATGACAGGATACAGACACATCTGTGCTGTAGTCATTCATACTTTTTCATCAATATTGTTGCAGATTGTGAGCCCATGGAATTCCTACAGAAACCAGTGTTTTTGCATCTGGTAAGAGAGTGAAGATAAACCAACAAAGCACCATTTTGGGGGAGGCTTTAATCCAACTGGGTGGTCTCATGTTATATGAAGGGTATATGTATATGTACTGTATATGTTAGGGATATGTATATGTCTGTGTATGTGTTGTCATGTAGGACGGGGGCAGTCCCAGCCCATCCGGATGCAACAGCTTTGCGAGGCCTGTGAGTCCTCGGCCCTTGTAAGTTTGTTCATCTGATTTGCCGTTTTTTGTTCTGAGTAATGGTCAGTTCATATTTATTGCAGACATAATAATATTTTTCTCTCTTTTTCTCTCTCTCTGACTTGCAGTTCACAAACTGGAATCACACCTGAAGGTACTTTAAAGGGCACTCTCATATGAACTTTTCTTGTGCGTCCGTATATATTAAAATTGGATTTAAACAAAATATATGTATTTTGTTGTCTCCGATGAAGCAAAGAACTTATTCCAGTCCACAGACGAGTTGTATCCTCACTACTCAGGTACTCAGAACACACACGCACACGCACACACACACACACACACACACACGCACACACTGTTGCAGTTGTGGTGAGGTAAGGACCCAAATGCAGGACAGCCAGGCAGGTGACAGTGATGAATCAAAATTAAACGGTTGCGAGTTGACATAAACTAAGATTCAAACACTCCAAACAGAGACACTGAACAGAACACATTAACAGAAAGAACTAGAAAAGGCAAGTTTCTGAAGAAATTGCGGGTTGAATGCTGTTGTAGGGGTCCCCCTTACGAACATTTTGTTTTCGGGACAATTGTCTGTCATCTATTACCTGTAAACTTTTATCCGATGGGTATCTCCCAAACTTTTACAGTACAGCTTTGGCACACTCGGCGGTGAGACATGGTTATGTTTTAGAAAAGGATTGGAAGAGAAAATATTTGGGGCCAATAAGCGTCCAAATATTGTCATGGTTCCTCCTTATCCTTTTTTTCTGACAATTTACTGTAATTATGTCCTGGAACTTTATCCGATGGGATTCCAAACTTACAGTACAGCGTCTGCACACTCGGGGTGAGACCTGGTTACGTTTGGAAAAGGATTGGAAGAGAAAATATTTTGGGGCAAAGTCAAAATATTGTAATGGTCCCCCCTTATGCACTTTTTTTCGGGACCAATTTCTGTCATTATTCCTGTAAACTTATCCGATGGATTCCAAACTTACCCAAAATGGCGGCCAATTCAAAATGGGTGTCAAAAAGGCGTCACCGCCATAGCCACTTGTAGAACGTTCAATTCTGCTTGAAACAGAGTGGGCTGGACACTGTCCACTCCCAGGCTCATAAATCCAAAATAATAGTCTGTTTGTTTCCATAGTTACATATATGTGACCATCAAAAGCCTACCTACGTTGTTGATGTATAGATTAATATTATTTAGAGTAATATTGTGGCACCAAACACACACACACACACCACCACGTGTGCGTTTGGGGCGTGGCTATGGCATCACCGCCATAGCCATGCCCCTTCAAGGGGGGGGAGAGGGGGCTCCAGAATGTTGTTAGAACATTCAATTCTGCTTGAAACAGAGTGGCTGGACTCCTGTCATTCCGAGGCTCATGTTTCCATAGTTACATATATGTGACTGTCACAAGTTTCCCTACGTTTTGATGTATAGATTACGTATGTGGAGTTAATATTGTGGGCGGAATGGTAGTTTAAAAATGGCGTGATCAGTGGTGGAATCCTTCTGTTGCAGCAGGGCTACACAGTCACCGCCATAGCCACGCCCCTTCTGTGTGCACGAAGAAGGCCGGCAAAAAACACGGCGGAATAATACAAATAAAGAAAGTAGAATAACATATGTTGTGAATGCTTCTCAGCATTCACACCAATGAACCGACCAGGACCTACTCGGGAACAAGACTTCTATAGAGACATGAGGGGTGATTACAGATGAGACACAGCTGGGAGAAGACAGAACACATGATGGCAAACATAGAAATAGAAGCGCTAGACAAGGAACACAATAGACATAGAAATACAGAACTAGGCTTAAAAAAGGTAATGTCACAACCATGACACGCACATGCTCACTCTCACACACACAGACACACACACACACACACACACACTGTATATTGTAATATACAGTGTTTGTTGACACATAACAACAGTATGAGTGTGATGAATATCTCCCAGCCAGCCATGTGACCGATGTGTGTGTGTGTGTTTTGTGTGTGTTTGCTGTGACAGCGATGGAGAGGAACAACCTGATGAGACTCGCTCACACCATCCCCTTCACCCCGGCCCTCGCCATGGGTAGGCTCCCCGCACGGACCCCGCGTCTGCTGCTGCTGCTTTATTGCCTTAGTTTTTACAAACAAGGAATGTGGTTTTGTAAAATTGGTGCATAACATTGAACATTAAACAAAAAGAAATTTTTACAAAAATATATATCAAAAATATATTTAAAAATAAGCAAATAAAAGGTGCAATTTAAAGAAAAGATGTACGTTAATGTAACAGTAGTAATAGTAGCTGTTGAAACAGACGATTCCGTTCCACTGTTGTCGAGTCATTATGTTGTATGTTTGTCATTATAATTTAGGTAACACATTCACGAGAAGCCAGATATTTCCGTTTATTATACTGCATCACTTCAAAAGTACTTCTCGAGATCCTAACGTTGGTACTCTTAATTATATTATACTTTAGAAGATATTGGACCTCCGATTTTTGACTGGTCAATGTTATTAATGCTTTTGTTACGATTACGTTTATATAATATCAGTAATATATATGGAATTAAAAGTGACCATTCAATACTAGCTCCAAAATACCCCCTGGCGGACCCACCACTTCCATTCAAATCCTGTCTATTATTCCTACGTCGCCACGAAACTGCTTTTCAGAATCAGAATCAGCTTTATTATTAATCTTTAAAACAAGGAATGTGCTTTTGTTAAATTGGTGCATAACATTGAACATTAAACAAAGTAAAAATAAATTCTAAATAATCCCAAAATATACAAATATATATAACATAGATACAAATTATATATATTAAAAAATATTAAATATATATAACAAATATAACAAAAATTATCAAGTGTGATCCATCCACCGTGTGCTCTGCAGGGGGCGAAGAGGTGAGCGTCTTCTGCCTGGACGAGGTGCTGTCCGCCGGGGCCGACAGCACCTTCAGCTGGCCGTCCCAGGGGCTGTCGGCCATGTTGCAGCCGCTGCCCAGCGAGGCGGGCGAGCTGGACGGGGGGCTGTGCCTGGGAACGCGGGCGCTGTGCACCTGGGCCGAGCGGGACGTGCTGCAGCCCGGCACCGTCTACGTGGTGAAGGCCTTCAGGCCCGAGGTGGTGCGGGTCTGGAGGAGGCACTTCCCCGGCAGCGTCGCGCTGCAGCTGTGTCTCAGGGTATATACGTATAATAATAAGAATTACATTTAGTTCTTTTACTATTGTGTTTCTATTAGGCGTATACACTGTGCATTTTTTATTCCATTGTTTTTCTTCTTACGTTGTTGGTATTTTTGACCAGCCTCTGGCACAATAATTTCCTTCTGGATGAATAAAGTTCTATCTTACATTACATTTAGGGAATTTGGCAGATGATTTTATCCAATGCGACTTACAAAGAGTACATTTGTTGAAGGAGACAGCAATATATCACTGTGGTACATAAAGATAAGAATAGAGCAGGTTTCAAGCATTCATAGTTACAAGGTTAATAGAATGAGTTTCATAATTGCTAGGTTGCCTGCATAATAGCTGAGATAAGAGCAGACGTGCCATTCTGAGTGCAGTACCAACATCTAAGAACAAACAATATGCTCAGTAATGCTAAGTACTGTTAATAATGGCTAGGGTCAGGAGAGCGACAGATTATGAGTCCAGGTGAACTGGTGGGTCTTGAGTCTCTTGTGGAAGCTGGTGAGCGACTCTGCCATCCTGACGTCAGCCGGGAGCTCATTCCACGACTGCGGAGCCAGAACAGAGAAGAATTGGGACTTGGCAGAGCGATGTTTGATAGTAACGCTGTGCTGTACCTGGCTCTCCTCCTCACAGGAGATCCAACAGCAGATGGCCGCTCAGAAGATGATGGAAGTGTTCAACCAGGTCAAACCCCCGGGCCTGCACCACTCCCCAGGGTCGGTTGGCCTGTGTGTGTGTGTCTGTTGTGTGTGTGTGTCTGCTGTGTGTTGTGTGTATGTTGTGGCACACTCCCCTATATTGTTGAGTGTCCACCTGACTGAAGATAATAAATCCACATACCCACACCAATATTCAATGTAATCTGATACTTTATTTACTGTACAGGGGGGAAGGGGAAGTGCAGGGTTCTTATCGTGCCAAGTCCGTAATCCAAGAGTCGTCGTAATCCATAAACAGGGGGGTATCACTTCCGGGAAGTGGTCTCATGTGGTCCAGGGCAAGGCAGGCGGGAGGGTAGTCAGCCAGGCAAGGGTCGGTACACAAAAACAGGTTCTCAGGACAGTCCAAAGGTCAGTGGCACACAGCCACTTCTGTCTCTCTTGAATTCACTCACAGCATCTTGGTCCTCACCCTTCCTCCTCCTTCGACTCCTCCCTCTCCTCCTTCCCTCTCCTCTCCTCTCTCTTCCTCTCCTCTCTCTCACCTCACCTCTCTCTCTCTCACCTCCACCTCCACCTCCGCTCTCTTCCACTCCCTTCCGGCTTCATCCTTCCACTCTCTCGACGTACCCCCCACACAGGTCTTCTCCCATTTATTGTCTGGATCCAGGGCCCTGATTGGCTTGCCGTGGATTGCTCTCAACGAGCCGCATGCCACATCCACTGAGGCTAATTGTCTTTATCAAATTCCTGTCTCCTCGGCTCCCTCTGGGGGCGAATGGGGAACTGCGGTTCCCCCCGACCGTCGTCCACACTCCCTAGTCGGCCCCTCAGTGGCCGTCTGCCACAATGTGTTTGCTTTTGTGTGCACATTTGTCTTCAGCCGATTTGTGTGAACGTGCTTCCTCTGCGCCCTCAGCTTCCTGGATGTGTCCCTGGTCTGTGGCATTCCACGGGCCAGTGGCTGACCATCGAGAGGTACATGGCCGGGAACTTCAGGAAGTACAACAACAACACCGGCGAGAGATCACCCCCTGCTGTCCACTTGGAGGGAAACACTCCTTGGCCTTCTCCCACTGGACCTATGAGTACTCCCGCAGGAGCTGCTGGTGTTGGATATACAAGGTGGGTGTGTGTGTGTGTTATCACTACGGCTGGGCAATAATCAATAGTATCGTTTATCGTCTTTCAATGTTATTATATCGTCATAAAATGAAGATTTAGACTTATTACAATACCTGGTTTTTGTAGTATAAATAAATCAAAAGGAGAAGATGAGAAGCCCTTGAAACAATCAAATATGAGGTTTAAAATGTCAGAGAAAGGAAAACTAGTTTACATATCCATATACCTAGTTAAATGCAATTACCCTCAGTTAGATTTCAGTTAAGAATAGTATTTTGTGATATTTATCGATTTTGTGTAAAAATGACCTAGTATTAGTATGACCACTGTCATACTGTGGGAGTGAGTGTGTTTGGTGGCTGGATTAATTGGCCTCACCTGGCCCAGTTAGAGTCTGGGGGGGGGGTGGGGCTACAGTCTCACCTGGCCCAGCAGAGTATTTCATTTCATAAAACCTTTTGCAATAAACCAGACTTTTCAACACCACTACCTGCCTGAGCCCCGGACAAAGTCACATAATGTGGCATTCTGACATTGCGACAAATATCAACATTTTTACTTTGTGTTGTATTGTTTGTTGACAGGAGTAGGAGAGAACCTAACAGATCCATCGGTCATCAGGGCAGAAGACCAAAGGTGCATTCACCACCGTCACTTTACTTCAACACTTTGAAGTGTCTTACGCTTTGTGTTTTAAACGTTTTTACCATCACTACATGTGAACGTCTTCTCTCAGCTATGGTGCCGTCGGTGGCGAGATGCTGTTCGGTCCGGACAACCTCGGGGACACAGCCATCAACAGGTTCCTCCTGAAACACGCCTGCAACCTCAGCTGTCGGCTGCTCGGCCTATCAGGTGGGAGCACACACACACCACACACACACACACACACACGCATGCACAACAGGACAGCACAACACAGACACACACACACACACATGCACGCAGACGCAATCAGTTGAAATGCGAGTGCACTTTCCCACGGGAAAGAGGAAGTTATTTGAATGGTGTTGTGTTTGGGAACGGGGGGTGGGGTGTATGTCTTAAATATTAGTTACGAGATTACTATTTATATAGTAATTATGTATTATGTATGAATGCATTGTAATTATTAGGAGTGGGACAGCATTCTCCATCGCTGGCTAGCGGTGGCACATTAATGTTAGCAATGTGTAGAATAAATATGTTTAAATATGTGACATGGTTAATAATAATCATAATCATCATCATAATAATTATGGTTATGTTCCTATGCATGTTTTATTTGTTTATTTGCTTGTTTGAAGAGTTTGTTTGAGTGTGTGTGCATGTGTGCATGCGTGTGTGTGTGTGTGCGTGCGTGTGCATGTGTGTGTGCACGTGCGTGTATGCGTGCGCGTGCATGTGCATTGTATTTCTATGTCACCTCCATGTCATCACTCAGGAGGCCCCCGATTGGCTCCCCGACATCAACATCAAATGCAATGCAATGCGCAGCCAACCCCTGCTAATTAACCACCAACACCACCACCACCACCACCACCTCCACCTCCACCACCACCTCCACCACCACCACCACCACCACCACCACCACCACCATCACACCACCATCACCACCACTCCACTGTTATTTCTATGACAACAGTAGCGCGTGCCAGCAGTACCAGGGGGGCGGACCCAGGCGTGGCAGCAGCGGCAGAGGCTCCACCCCCACCACCACCACCACCACCACCGCCGCCGGTCTCGCCTCCGCCACGCTCTTTTGATTACATATTAATCACGTCTTTGTGCTGGCGACGCGCCACGCAGGCATTAGCTTTGATTAGCTATTAATTAACGTCTCGGGTGTCGTCGCCGTGACACCGGCGTCTGGAGGAGCGGCACTCGAGAGCGAGAGAGGGGGAGGGGGGCGTGGGGGGCGGGGGGGGAAACAACAAACCAAACAAGCTCCGGCGAAAACAAACACACCACGAGCGCAAACGTAGAGGGGCGCTTGTTGTTGTGACGCTTCAAAGCTACCTTTGTGCTTCCTCTTCCTCTTTCCTTGTGTCCTCTCCAAGATTTCCCCCGCTCCCGCCTGCATTCTCTTTCTTGTGTTAATGACTTGTTGTTGTTGTTGTTGTTGTTGTCGTCGTCGTCATAGTGACACTTGTGTTCCTCTTGTCGCACGTGTGCAGAGTTGAGGAGGGCCTCGGACGCGCGGGGGAACGACGGAGGGGATGGTGACCCCTGACACCCTCGACACCCTTGACACCCTTGACACCCTTGACCGCTGGGAAGTAAATAGGGTCAGAAGATGAAGGGTCAGCTGCCGATGCCTGCCTGAGATGTGTCCGTGTGTTCGTGGAAGTGAATGTGATGATTACCCTAACAGCCCATTGTTCTTATTGTTTGTTACGCTGTCAATTGTTCTACTTTTTGTAAAATTACAAAGACTATATGTATTATTTGTTAATGTATTACATTTTATCAAAGAATGAAACTGTGCAATTGTTATAATTTATACCTACAGTATATAAATACATTTCTCTGTATAATAAAAGTTCAAATCTGTCCACTGTTCATTGTTCAATATTAGCGTGTTTGGGACTAACGACACGAAAGGCAAATTAACCCATAAAATGTCTTTTTATTTTTCTTCCCACAACAAAATGTCTACAAAAAGCGATAAAATATAGGATTTTAACAAAAAAACTGAATCACTTCAGACCTTCACATTGTATGTACATGTCAAGAGATATTTAATATTTCAATGTCGTCAAATGCACGCTCGCCTTGGACTTGCCCTTCTTTGATTGCTTATCGATTAAGATCTCTCTCAGTATCAGGAGCTATGGCACTTTGAAAAGACTGCAATTTTTTCTGCAGGTTTTTCCTTCTTCTGTTCATTATCAGAAATGCTGTCAATTCAGTTCAGTGAAAAAAAAATTGGTCAGTGTGGTTTTTCTCCTCTCAATCCCAGACAAACACATTCACACAGACTATCATTCCTCAGGAAATTGGGGAGAAAAAAAGTAGAAGAAGCTGGGATGAATTGGGATGTATTTGACCCAAGTGTATGAAATGTGTTTTTTTTTTGCACATTTATTTTTTTTAAACCAAGTATAGAAAAAGATGTCGGCTTGTATGAGCACTATGAGCACTTCAGTAGTGTGTGTGTGTGTGTGTGTGTGTGTTTCTGTGGGACGCCGGGCTGTCAGTCAGTGTCGGTGTCTGTCGGCCCGGCGAGAAGGCTGCGTGAGAATGTGTTTGGAACAGGCTTTTCTAAAACATTCAGAAAAGACCCCCCCCCCCCCCCCCCCCCAACACTACCCACCAGGATTATACCCCCTTTTTTTCCCAATAAAGCCAATTCCCAAAGACTTGGTGGTCTGTTCGGCTCCACTACCAACATTCAGTTTGTGTTTTTGTGAGAAAAATAAATAAAAATAAAAAAACATCTTCAATTCCAAACACTAAAATGTGAATCGATTGCTTATAAATAAATACAACTAAAATATAAAAAGAGAAGAGAGAGGAAAGATGATTCCCGTTCATGGATTATAAAAGCATACTTTTGAATTGACTATTGAGTGGTATAAACCCCATTAAATCCACCCCCCCATTTCCCTCCCTCCCTCCCCCCTCTCTCCCCACCCCTCCCCTCCCTCCCTCCTCCTCTCTACCTCTCTCTCCTCTCTCTCTCTCCTCCCTCTCTCTCCCCCCTCCTCTCTCCTCTCTCTCTCCCTCCCTTTCCTCTCCCTCCTCCTCCCATAACATTATGAGCAGAGGAGACACAAAACAAAAAGGTTTCATCGCTTTGAGACGTCATGCAAAATAGAACGGAACAGCAGTAGTCTAAGAGTAATAGAAGTAGTAGTAGAAGTAGTAGTAGTAGTAACAATAATATAATAATAAATAATAATAATAGTAAATAGTTACAAATAAAAAATAATCTTACAATGCAAACATTACAATAGTCAATGCTCCTGGGTCATATTGCTACATGTCGTACTTACAGTGTTGGTGCTGACACTTTTCGTGCCCCCTCCCCCTTATTATAATATATTATTAGAATTCATATTGTTATATTCCCATCCTGGCTGATTCACAGTCTAAATGAAGGGGACACACAGAAGACACACAGAAACTTGTACTCAGAGTCAGGTGGTGAAATTCACTGTCCAATAGGAAAGACTTTTGGATTACCAGCGTTTACTACTGACCTCCTGACTCACAATAAGCAGCAGCATAGACTGTCGTGGTCATGTTGTTATGCAATAATTACAATTGTAATTTGTAGATATTTTTGGATTGTTATGGTCCAAATGGTAGTGCGTATTTTTTAATTGGACAGTGAATTTGAACAGTGAATTAATTTCCATGGATGCATACCCTGCAGAGAGAACACATACACACGCACACACGCACACACACACACACACACACACACACACACACACACACACACACACAACACACACACAAAGCCTTGTCTGGGGTGAATTCCATTGCTTGCATACATTGGCAGCATATGCAGTGTTTTTATCTTCAAAAGTAACGCTTCAATAATAATAATAATAATAATAATTACATCTTTCTTTTTTTCACAAAAATATTTTGAATCCTCTTTTTTTTTTAACCGTCAGAAAAAGAGACTGTCCCTGAGAGATGCTGTGTTGCGCATCGAGTCTTAAGCAAGTGATTGTCTTAATTAAATCCAAACCAAGCAACCGACCAATCAGACGACCGGCCTCTGTCCTGGGGTGGGGGGTGGTTGGGGTCAGGGTGGGGTCAGGGTCAGGGTCAGGGTCAAGGGTCAAGGAAGATAATGCAGCCTGTGAGAGACCTGTGATGGGGGGGTGTGTGCGAGACGAAACAAAGGAACCGAGGAGACAAACAAGAAGCAAGGCCTGCTAATTGATTAATTGATTAATTGATTAAGGATGGCTGCCAGAGTGTAGTCCAGGTGCAGGCTGCATGCGTGTTGCACCCACAGACCACTTCCTTCGCCATCGATGTGCACCAGACAACTACAACTGTTTGTGTCCATCCACCCTCCAAGCCTACGATTTGACCACTGTGAAATGAAATTAACAGGTTCTTGCTTATGAAATGTCAAAATGTAAGTTTAGCCTATTTTTTTAAGTCTAGGCCTATAAGTGCTGTACCAATGTCTTCATTATAAAGTTTTTTTTAAAGAAAAGAGATGCTTTAAATATGCTTTGAAGAGCTCAAATTGTGACATATTTCACCTTTTTGATGCAAAATTTTATAAACTATATGACGTTTCTTAAAACGTTTCAGTATGAATTTCATGAGAAGATTTTATAAGAAGAAACATGATTTTGTCACTGCTGGTTAGATATTATGAAAATATTGTTTACTTAAATGTTTGTGCTGTGCAAGTACTTTTTTTTTAGATATAGTGTTTTAATTATTTCGCATGTCAACTTGTGCATAGAGTTGGTCAAATGTGTTCTTCCAAAAGTAACGCAGAACTGCAACAAAGGTTGTCGCTAAAACAAGAGATTGAACACAACCATCCAGTCTACAATGGAAAAGCATCACAGTGGATGTAAAGTAAGTAATTTCCCACCAAACCCAGTGTGCGATTTTTACACAGTGGCCAAATATTCATCAACACAACATTTATTTTAAAAAAAGAAAAGAAAATCAAAAGCATTGACAAATCTACATATGCCAATAAATATCGAATCGCTAAACAAATGAAATGAAAACAAAATAAATAAGTGATTGTCTATCAGAGCCCTCTATACAAATAGTAATTACATATTGCAACTGTAAATGTTATAAGGTTTGATAAAGACTGGCCACAGCCTTTGATTTTTCACATCTAGCGGGAATTAAAGAAAAGATGATTATTCATAATATAGTGCTACTTAAAACCCACGGGACGAGGAATTAGTTTTGTGCATCCTACAATATAAAACAATTGGCTCCCCTGTTCTGTGCTAAAAAAAACAGAGGAAGGAGGGGGGGGGGGGGGGGGGGGGCGGGGGGGGGGGCGTGGCGGGGGCGGGGTCAGAAAGGCAGTGTGGACATTATTGCTCTGGGGGGTGAGTGGGGGGAGGGGGGTGAGGAGGGGTGAGGAGGGGATAGGTGGTCCTCTATGGCCTCTATACTCTCAATCCCGGCGTTCAATCCACATCCCTGGACTCGATTGATTTGTGCAAAAAATGTGAGTGATTGTGAGGGGGATGGGGAGGACCCGGGGGACAGAGACCAGGGGCCGGGGTGGGGGGGGGGACCTGGGACAGGGTACCAGGGACCAGGGGACCAGGGGATGGGGTGGAGGCAACAGGTCTACCGTGATTGCGTGAGGTCCTACCGTTCCATGATTGTATATTTCCGATTGATTGTTCAACAGCGGTCCAACTTTTTTTAAATTGGACCAGAAATTATTGCAGCCAGATAATTAAAAAGAAAAAAAAAAAACAATAACAACAGCAGTATTATTGATAGGACGGCAAATGTGCCAGATTCTGGTTTCTTCGCAAAATAGAATATTTCTGTACGTATATATCTTCACATTGAAAAGTAGTCGCCATTATTCTCTGTCTTCTTTAAAATCCTTCATATGGTTTCTTTACATTTGTATAAATTCTAAGCGTAAGAATGCAGGAACCCTCTTTACATATCGACAGATTATTCCAGACAAGGCTTTCATAGTTTCAACAAAACCTGTATCAATTCCCCGATTTCCCCCCCGCCCAATATTCTTTTACAAGTCTCGTCGTTACAACTTTACAAATTCTGTACACACGATGAAACTATTGAATAAAGTAAAAAATAAACAAAGAAAAAACAAAAAGAAGAAACACGTAGACAAGGTATAGCCAGCCACTGACAGCTGTTTTCTTTTTAAATAAGGACTATTTTTGTTTTTAACAGAACAATAAGTAATACTGGAATTCTCCCTGCTCCAGGGGAATATCTATTAGCTTCTAGATCCATACCACTCCCCCCCCCCCCCCCCTCCCCCTCCCCGCCCAGGAAAACAAAAAAAAGATAAATGATTGTTATTTTTTCTTCTTTTTTCTTCTCCTTCTTCTTCTTTTCAATCAAAGTTTAAACAGATGAACTTACCCATATATTTTTTTTTCATGTTGTTGAAAAAGATTTAAAATAGTCCCTAAGAATTGTCGTTGTTTTTTTTCAGTCTGTACATTTCTGGTCAGTTCAGTTCAGTTCAGAAGGACGCGGCCCTGCATGGGGCTTTCTGCTGCTTATATATATATATGTATATATATATATATAGAGAGAGAGAGACATATATACATATATATACACATTCTTCAGACTGTATCGGTGGACGGGACGGGGTAAGAGCTCGACATTCCTAGTGGTGTTGGCAGTAACTGAAAGCTTCCGACGGACGCCTCCTCCTCCTCCTCCTCCCTCACCTGGAACTGGGAGGCCGCTTCCAAATCCCATCGCCGCGGCGATGGCGGCATCAACAACAACAACACCGTAGCCGCGGGCGCCTTGGTGACGGGGCGGTCCCTGTCGTGGTGGTGGTGGTGGTCCTCCGTGGGGGGTGCCGGTGGGACCCCCTGGGGCAGTCACTTGGGCATGGCCATGGTGGAGTTGGGGTCGGGGTTGAACAGCTCCTTGTACAGTGGTGGGAACAGGACGTTGACCGTCTCCGGGTGCAGCTGCAGGAAGGCCTGCAGCTCCTCGGTGTGCAGCGTGCAGAGGGCCGAGAGAGTGGGGATACGGCTGATCAGCTGGAGAGAGAGAGAGAGAGAGAGAGAGAGAGAGAGAGAGAGAGAGAGAGAGAGAGAGAGAGAGAGAGAGATGTTTAGATTCAATTGCATGAAAGCTTTATTTGTCCTCTAAGGGATACATTAGACAACATGATGTTTCCTCCATGTCACTTTTAAGCCTGAGTCCCTGGATCCAGGACCCGGGACCCAGGTTCCAGGACCCAGGAACCATGGAACCAGGACCCTGGACTCTGGACCCTGGACCCTTGACCCAGGACCAGGACCCAGGACCCAGGACGCCAGGACGCCAGGACTCAGGACCCAGGACCCAGGACGAAGAGCTCCTCTCCCTGCCTACCTTGGCCAGCGCGTCCTCGTCCATGTGGTTCTTCTGCATGATGTGTTGCAGCGCAAAATAGATCTTCTCCTGCAGCTTCTGCACCTTGCGGGGCTCCATCAGCCACGGCCGGTCTGGAGGGAGAGAGAGAGAGAGAGAGAGAGAGGGAGAGAGAGGGGAGAGAGAAACCCCAGAACAAGCAAGCTCAATTAATTTACATTCTATTTACTTTGTTCATCTGCCAGGTTGATCTGCCGTGAGACAGAGAGAGATTTCGTTTTTGCACAACAAAAGCACATAATTTGGATAATTTGGAAGTACATTTTAGTCCATACTCTTACTTATATCTGTATCGTATGTATGTACACGGATTTTGTTTTTATTTACCACTCGCTCTGGCAATGTAACTGTACGTTTCCCTCATGCCAATAAAGCTCTGCTGAATTGAATTGAAATTGAATTGAAATTGAATTAAAATTGAATTGAAATTGAATTGAAATTGAAAGTGAGATTGAAATTGAAATTGAAAATCTGAATTGAGTGAGAAAGAGAGAGAGAGAGAGAGAGACGAGAGAGAGAGAGAGAGAGAGAGAGAGAGAGACGAGAGAGAGAGAGAGGGAGAGAGAGAGAGAGAGAGACTGAGAGAGAGAGAGAGAGAGGAGGAAGAGAGAGAGAATGAGGAAGAGTCGCAACCTAAAGATGTGAAAAG
>PIJE02000472.1:298785-326285 GCA_002895965.2 Coryphaenoides rupestris | reverse complement strand
AGTTTTATAATCCTTATAATCATAATGTCTCCTCATTCATCATACTGTATGTCTGGGCAAGCATGGGCAGCAACACTCCTCGCTTTTATGCTTATGGTTACTGTATGTAGTCTGATGATGCTGTTATTTTGAGATAAGATAAGATGAGATAAGATGAGATAAGATGAGATAAGATAAGATAAGATAAGATAAGATAAGATGAGATAAGATAAGATAAGATAAGATAAGATGAGATAAGATAAGATAAGATAAGATAAGATAAGATGAGATAAGATGAGATAAGATAGAACTTTATTCATCCCGAAGGTAATTCTTGTGCCAGAGGTTGCATAGCAATAGAATAAAACAATAGAGAAATAAACAGTAGAATAATAAATAAATAAATAAAATACAAATACAAATAAAATACAAATAAAGGTAAGATAAGATCAGTCTGCAAACCAATTTGGTAATAATTGAGTAGGGAGCATTCATCATCATTATTATTATTATCATTATCATCATTATTATTATTATCATTATCATCATTATTATTATTATTATTACACTTCAATTATTGCCTAATTTTTAGGACTTCTCCAAGGACTTAGACTTACTTGTAATTTGTAAATCTGTTATTTTATTTTAATAAATTAAATTGTATCTTGTGTTATCTTATCTTAATAAAGCAGATAAAAAAAATAAATCCCTTTTCCAGTTTTATACCTCGGACCCCCCCCCCATCTCCTCTCCTCCTCCCACCTCCTCCCCACCTCCCACCTCCTCTCTCCCCCTCCTCCCATCTCTCCTCTCTCCCCCAGAGGGAGGGCTGTTGTTTTTGTAAGCGAAACGCCCGTCATTCAATTCAAACCAAATGAGCGTGTGCGTGTGTGCTCGTCTCTCTCTGTGTGTGTGTGTGGTGTGTGTGTGTGTGTGTGTTGTGTGTGTGCAGTGCGCCCCCCACCGGGCACAACAGAGGAGGGGGAGGAGGGAGTAGGGAGGAGGGAGGAGAGAGGAGGTGGGTCTGGGTTGGAGGAGCAGCAGCACGCATGCATGGACGGGGGAGCGAGCGAGAGAGAGAGAGAGAGAGAGAGGGAGAGAGAGAGAGAGAGAGAGAGAGAGAGAGAGAGAGAGAGAGTGCAACTGACTTGGTTCGGTTTGTAGTACGTTTCTCCTTCTCCTTCTTCTGACTGATCCCTCCTCCACCTCCTCCTCCCCCACCTCCTCCTACCCCACCTCCTTCTCCTCCACCTCCTTCTCCCCCACCTCCTTCTCCTCCACCTCCTTCTCCCCCACCTCCTTCTCCTCCACCTCCTCCCTCCTCCTCCCTCCTCACGGACTGTAGATCGATCACGACCGCGCGTCTACAGGTCGACTGAACAGAGAGAGCGCGTTATTTACCCGCGCACCCCCTCCGGGATCGGCACCAGGGGGACTTTTACGCACGACGCACGGACACAACGGGCGTGTATGTGGTGTGTGTGTGTGTGCACGTTGGTGTGTGTGTGTGTGCGTTGGTGTGTGTGTGTGTGACGACACAGCAGCTGCGCGTCCCCCAGCCTGCGGAGTCGGAGTGAGAGTCGGAGTCGGAGTCGGGAGTCAGTCAGTCGGAGTCTGGTTCTTATACTGACCATTCATCCAAGCCAAGCCAAGCCAAGCCCAGGACGGCAGCAGCAACAGCAGCAACCCAACAGCCGATCACAAGAGAGTGGGCTTGTTTGTTTGTTTGTTGTCTATCTGCTTTAACAGCTTTTTGTGTGTTTTGTGTGTTTTGGGCACAGTGACACCGGTTGTCTCTTCTACTTTGGGGTTGCAATTTGCGCCCCAGAGTTGGAGAAAAAGTGTCGCTTTTACGCGCAGACACGCGTCGGACTGTTAGACCGGGAATAAGATTTATTTCTTCAAGCGCCTATAGCCTCTAGTGTGGGCTTTTTCCCCCCCCACCCTTTCTTTTCAAGAATCCATATTTTCCTTTCGAGACACTAGAGGCCAACTTATGCCTCTTTGTATTGCCATACCAGCGGTTTCAAGACATGCGCCCGGCTGAGCCACAAAGCCACGCAACACGGACACCGCGCAAAACCCACCCTAATAGTCATATAATGGACTGAACTAAAAAAACGCCTGTACCGGTGGTGGTCAACCCTCTCCTCTCCGTGCGCCACGACGCAGCCACTCCGCCCCTATCCAACAGCGACACCGACACCGACACCGGCACCGGCACCGCCCAGAGAGTTTGCTCGTTTGTCGCCATGCCGCAGGTGGAGATGATGTCTCTCCACCTCCACCTCCACCTCCTCCTCACGCTGCTGCTGTTCGTCTTCGTGCGGATGTGCGTGCACGGCCAGGACCCGGCGTCCAAGGTGGTGTCCGACCGTTACGCAGTCTACTGGAACCGCACCAACCTCAGGTACGCAGTGTGTTGAGCTTGTTGTGTGTTGCTGTGACTCCCAAGTGCCAGTGATCCACAAGTGATGGCACACGTTGTTGTTATCTTGGTACGCGTTGCTCTCTGCGTTCTCTCTTTGTGGTTATGTTGTGAAATTGTCCTACAAATAAGTCTACAAATAAGTCTACAAATAAGTCTACAAATAAGCCTGCACCGCCTTCACACAGCAAGTTTGGTAACCAGAAAATGTGTTTCTGGGGTGCCCAAAAATTACTATATGTTCACCATATAGTCATTCTTGTAGCCTGGGCTGATCCCACTGTTTATATAAAAACTAAAACTAGTGAGTAGACAGAAAAAAAAACCTGTTTTATGGATGGATGAGACATGGATGAGTTTGTACCTTTTTATTCCCATGGACCTTTCTTATTGGATCAGAACTTTCTACAGTATTCATGAATCATGAATGAATGAATGAATGAATGAATCTATGTCTGGGTCTATCGGCACCCTCTTGTCCATTTGTGAAGTAGTCTACACCTTACTACAACTACATGCCCATTGAGAAAAACAGTAAGACTGCTCTGAGAGTCACACTTAGGGTGTGCTGGAGATGTGCCGCCCGCGTTCACTGCTCCAAGAGTCTATAATTTAAAGGTAATAATAGTCACCAGTAGTTGATGGGTTATTGTCACTGGAACAATTAATGCACTGTGAGCAGATAACGGGCGTCTTGTGTGTGTGTGTGTGTGTGTGTGTGTGTGTGTGGGGGGGGGGGGGGGGGGGTGTGTGTGTGTGTGTGTGTGGTGTGTATTCTCGTGGCAGTTTCAGCAGTGAGTCAACAACACAATGGAGGTTATATTGACACATGGATAAGAAACAGGTTTGCTCGGGTGCTTTTTTACTTACCACACTTTTTCAACACACACACACACACACATGCACACACACACACACACACACACACACACGCACACACACACACACACACACACCACACACACACACACACAAGACACACACACTGTAAAGAAACCCTGAGACAAAAGACAGAAAGCACTAACAAGACAAATAAGATAAGATAAGATAAGATAAGATGAGATAAGATAAGATGAGATAACATGAGATAAGATGAGATAAGATGAGATAAGATAAGATAAGATAAGATAAGATAAGATAAGATGAGATAAGATGAGATAAGATGAGATAAGATAGAACTTTATTCATCCCGAAGGTAATTCTTGTGCCAGAGGTTGCATAGCAATAGAATAAAACAATAGAGAAATAAACAATAGAATAATAAATAAATAAATAAAATACAAATACAAATAAAATACAAATAAAGGTAAGATAAGATCAGTCTGCAAACCAATTTGGTAATAATTGAGTAGGGAGCATTCATCATCATCATTATTATTATCATTATCATCATTATTATTATTATCATTATCATCATTATTATTATTATTATTACACTTCAATTATTGCCTAATTTTTAGACTTCTCCAAGGACTTAGACTTACTGTAAATTTGTAAATCTGTTATTTTATTTTAATAAATTAATTGTATCTTGTGTTATCTTATCTTAATAAAGCAGATAAAAAAAATAAATCCCTTTTCCAGTTTATACCTCGGACCCCCCCCCCATCTCCTCTCCTCCTCCCACCTCCTCCCCCACCTCCCACCTCCTCTCTCCCCCTCCTCCCCATCTCTCCTCTCTCCCCCAGGAGGGAGGGCTGTTGTTTTTGTAAGCGAAACGCCCGTCATTCAAATTCAAACCAATGAGCGTGTGCGTGTGTGTCTCTCTCTGTGTGTGTGTGTGTGTGTGTGTGTGTGTGTGTGTGTGTGTGTGTGCAGTGCGCCCCCCACCGGGCACAACGGGAGGGGGGGGGAGGAGGAGAGGGGGGGGAGGAGGGAGGAGAGAGGAGGTGGCTGGGTTGGAGGAGAGCAGACGCATGCATGGACGGGGGAGCGAGCGAGAGAGAGAGAGAGAGAGAGAGAGAGAGAGAGAGGAGAGAGAGAGAGAGAGAGAGAGAGAGAGAGAGAGAGAGAGAGAGAGCGCAACTGACTTGGTTCGGTTTGTAGTACGTTTCTCCTTCTCCTTCTTCTGACTGATCCCTCCTCCACCTCCTCCTCCCACCTCCTTCTCCCCCACCTCCTTCTCCTCCACCTCCTCCCTCCTCACGGACTGTAGATCGATCACGACCGCGCGTCTACAGGTCGACTGAACAGAGAGAGCGCGTTATTTACCCGCGCACCCCCTCCGGGATCGGCACCAGGGGGACTTTTACGCACGACGCACGGACACAACGGGCGTGTATGTGCGTGTGTGTGTGTGTGTGTGTGCGTGTGCGTGTGTGTGTGCGTGTGTGTGTGTGTGTGTGACGACACAGCAGCTGCGCGTCCCCCAGCCTGCGGAGTCGGAGTGAGAGTCGGAGTCGGAGTCGGGAGTCAGTCAGTCGGAGTCTGGTTCTTATACTGACCATTCATCCAAGCCAAGCCAAGCCAAGCCCAGGACGGCAGCAGCAACAGCAGCAACCCAACAGCCGATCACAAGAGAGTGGGCTTGTTTGTTTGTTTGTTGTCTATCTGCTTTAACAGCTTTTTGTGTGTTTTGTGTGTTTTGGGCACAGTGACACCGGTTGTCTCTTCTACTTTGGGGTTGCAATTTGCGCCCCAGAGTTGGAGAAAAAGTGTCGCTTTTACGCGCAGACACGCGTCGGACTGTTAGACCGGGAATAAGATTTATTTCTTCAAGCGCCTATAGCCTCTAGTGTGGGCTTTTTCCCCCCCCACCCTTTCTTTTCAAGAATCCATATTTTCCTTTCGAGACACTAGAGGCCAACTTATGCCTCTTTGTATTGCCATACCAGCGGTTTCAAGACATGCGCCCGGCTGAGCCACAAAGCCACGCAACACGGACACCGCGCAAAACCCACCCTAATAGTCATATAATGGACTGAACTAAAAAAACGCCTGTACCGGTGGTGGTCAACCCTCTCCTCTCCGTGCGCCACGACGCAGCCACTCCGCCCCTATCCAACAAGCGACACCGACACCGACACCGGCACCGGCACCGCCCAGAGAGTTTGCTCGTTTGTCGCCATGCCGCAGGTGGAGATGATGTCTCTCCACCTCCACCTCCACCTCCTCCTCACGCTGCTGCTGTTCGTCTTCGTGCGGATGTGCGTGCACGGCCAGGACCCGGCGTCCAAGGTGGTGTCCGACCGTTACGCAGTCTACTGGAACCGCACCAACCTCAGGTACGCAGTGTGTTGAGCTTGTTGTGTGTTGCTGTGACTCCCAAGTGCCAGTGATCCACAAGTGATGGCACACGTTGTTGTTATCTTGGTACGCGTTGCTCTCTGCGTTCTCTCTTTGTGGTTATGTTGTGAAATTGTCCTACAAATAAGTCTACAAATAAGTCTACAAATAAGTCTACAAATAAGCCTGCACCGCCTTCACACAGCAAGTTTGGTAACCAGAAAATGTGTTTCTGGGGTGCCCAAAAATTACTATATGTTCACCATATAGTCATTCTTGTAGCCTGGGCTGATCCCACTGTTTATATAAAAACTAAAACTAGTGAGTAGACAGAAAAAAAAACCTGTTTTATGGATGGATGAGACATGGATGAGTTTGTACCTTTTTATTCCCATGGACCTTTCTTATTGGATCAGAACTTTCTACAGTATTCATGAATCATGAATGAATGAATGAATGAATGAATCTATGTCTGGGTCTATCGGCACCCTCTTGTCCATTTGTGAAGTAGTCTACACCTTACTACAACTACATGCCCATTGAGAAAAACAGTAGGACTGCACTGAGAGTCACACTTAGGGTGTGCTGGAGATGTGCCGCCCGCGTTCACTTCACCTATCATTTAAAGGTAATAATAGTCACCAGTAGTTGATGGGTTATTGTCACTGGAACAATTAATGCACTGTGAGCAGATAACGGGCGTCTTGTGTGTGTGTGTGTGTGTGTGTGTGTGTGTGTGTGTGTGTGTGTGTGTGTGTGTGTGTGTGTGTGTGTGTGGTGTGTATTCTCGTGGCAGTTTCAGCAGTGAGTCAACAACACAATGGAGGTTATATTGACACATGGATAAGAAACAGGTTTGCTCGGGTGCTTTTTTACTTACCACACTTTTTCAACACACACACACACACACATGCACACACACACACACACACACACACACACACACACACACACACACACACACACACACACACACAGACACACACACTGCTTTAATAAGTGGGGGGGGAAACCCTGAGGCACCAAAAGACAGGAAAGCGACCTTAACACACAAATGCAAATCACAATACGCAACATGAAAGGCGAGCAGGCAGCCAGATAACTCAGAAACCGCCGTAACAGTTGATGGCATCTTCCGATAATAACAGTCTGTCTCCTTCCACTTTTCTTTAGTACGCCTTTGTTTTGGTTTTTTTATGGCCGTTTAAGAGGCTCCAGGGGCCTCTCCTAGGGGCCCAGGGGTTATACGTACCGTCCCCCCCGTCCCCCCGTCCCCCCACGCTCTCCTCAGTCATTCTCTTGGCCCACGCTGGGACAAACAATCAGGGATGCACTTGGTATTTGGTCGGCGGCGGAGGAAGGCATCTGTGTGCCGTTTGTGGTGTGCTGTGTGTGTGTGTGTGTGTGTGAGGAGACACACATACACACACACACACACACACATGCCGGGGGTCAGCCGCCGATGCCGCGTTGTGGGAAGCGGACGGGTAGGGGGGCCCTAGGTTAAGTACGGCCGGCCGGGCCCCGCTGTCTCAGGGTCACCGGTGGGGCACAGCAGCACCACCGTGCCACTAGTGAGTGTTGTCATCGGGGGTGTGGGGGTCTCTCTCTCTCTCTCTCTCTCTCTCTCTCTCTCTCTCTCTCTCTCTCTCTCTCTCTCTCTGGCGCTGGGAGCCATTGCAAGCAAGGCAGGCACCCCCCACCTCCCACCCCCCCTCTGTGTGATGCTTTGTCTCAGTAGAATGGAGCTCCCCGCCGGCTAAATAAATGAGTAACTCTCTAAATGGGAATGGGAATCTGTCTTTTGCTCCCCGTTCACGGTCCTTAAGCTATGCCCCCCCGATCCCCGAACCCGGCCTGTGTAATGTAATGTAGCCGATCGCTAGGCTGTAGCTAGAGCTACGGAAGACACGGGCCCCTCTGACCCGACGCTATAGAAGCCCAAACGGAGCCTTCTAGTACGCAAGTCGACCCCTACCGTGTCCCCTGCTGGTTAATGGAACCACGGTCGCGCTATTGAAAAGCCTGAACGCGGCTGTTGTTCAAATGTGGGGTTAAAATTTGCAGATGAGTGTCTCTTCTTCCCTCTCTTCGTCTTCTTCCTCTTCCTCTTCTTCTTCTTCTTCTTCTTCTTCTTTCCCTCCGTGGCAAATTTGAGCAAAAGAGAGGAAATGGTTCCCCGAGCAGTGGGCCATCTTCAGCCATTCATGACTTCCGCGACCGGTGGCAGGGGAAAGGAAGGGAGGCTGCGGAATGGAAATGGGAAGTGAGTCGTGAAGAATATGGAGACGGCGAGCGGGAAAAGAAGATGCGTTTGTGTTTTTTTGTTTTTTCCTATTCTGTCGCGCACATGTGTGAGTTTCATTCTCACCTCCACCCCACACACACCACACACACCACACACACACCACACACACCACACCACCAACACAACACAACACACCACACACACACACCACAACACACACATCACACCACAACACAACACACAGCAACACACACACAACACACAGCACACACACACACCACACACACACCACACACACACACCACACACACACACACACACACCACACACACCACACACACCACACACACCACACACACACCACACACACCACCACACACACACCACACACACACCACACACACCACACACACCACACACACACCACACACACCACACACCACACACACACCACACACACACACCCCACACACACCACACACACACCACACACACACCACACACACAACACACACACAACACACACACACACACAACACACACACACAACACACAACGCAGAACACCACAGCACACACACACAACACACCACACACACAACACAACACAAACACACACCACACACACCACACACACACCACACACCCACAACACACCCCACACACACACACACACACACCCACACACACCCCACACACACCCCACACACACCCATGCCCTATGTAAGATAGATTCCACCATAAAAACATTACAAAAAGCGACAACCAAACACGACAAAAAAAAGCTACCGAAGGAAAAAGCGACAGAAAGCGTCGTGTGATTTGCGCCGCCTTGCTGTGAAGTTGCATGTTGGTCTTTTAATGTCGTTTTTCAGCCGCTGAATAGACGATATACGTTTTTCTGAAAGGAATATTTAGCCATGAGTAGATTTAACGTTTGGACACCAAATGGGATTTTTTTCTTTGATATTTAATCCCGTCCGGGGTCTTATTTTACATTTTTGCCCGCAAAGCGAATCTCTCTCTTAACGGAATTTGGTTCGCGAACGGAACGCAGAGTCGCGTATGCAAATTTCTCGACATTCGGTGGCTTCCGGTATATATATCGGCGTGGCGGCAAAAAAACGACATGAATGACAGCGAAGCCCGCATGTGGCGCAGTTTACCGCGGCGCAAACAAGAAGCTATTAGCGAATCCCCCCCCCCCCCCCCCCTCGCCAACCCCACCCTCTATTTAGCGGCTTCATTAAAACCCAGCGAGGGTCCGTATGGTCCGCTGTGCTGTGCTGTGCTGTGCCGTTCCACCGCCGTCGCCCCGCGTGGCTCGGGGGGGTCGAGGTGTTTATTTGTCGCTGATAGGCGGGGATCAACGGAGAATCAGGACCCGAGTTCCGTTCCCTAATCTCCCCGGGCTGTTTGTGTCCCCGACGCCATGGAAACCGATACCACCCCCCCCCCACCCCCCGATCGTCCACCCTAAACCTAAACCCCCCTCGTCGTCGTCGTCGTCATCGGACAACCTCATTGGTGGGAGTAAGAAGAAGAGAGGAGAGAGAGAAGAGAGAGGAGAGAGAGAGAGAGAGAGAGAGAGGAGAGAGAGTAGAGAGAGAGAGAGAGAGAGAGAGAGAGAGAGAGAGAGAGAGACAGAGAGAGAGAGTGGGAGAGAGAGAGAGAGAGTGGGGCCGACAATGACAACCGACTCCCGAATTCTGCAGGAGTCGTGTCGCTCCCCTGGGGACCTTCCCTAAGCACTGATAATGCCCAAAGCTCACCCACAACAGATGCAGCATATTTCTCCCTTAACACAATCAGAGATTTCAAATGCGCCGTGTGGACGCCTATCAGCCCTCCTCCTCCTCGTCCTCCTCCTCCTCTTCCTCGTCCTCCTCCTCCTCCTCCCCGGCGTGGGGTTGGGTCGGGGTTGGGTAACAGTAGCTGGCAACCCCCAGTTCACTGTCTATCTCGCCGATCGGTCTTTGCGATAGCGGGTTTGTTTAACATCCGTCGCTGTTTCCACCAATTAATAAACGGGGAGACGAGACGAGAGAGGGGGTGGGGCCCGGGGGTTGGCCGGCGAGGGGGGTTTCTGTTGCTTCCGTGGACCTCCTCCATCACACCTCCTCTTTTAGACCGAGCCGACCGACTCCAATAGCCTCCGCTGTTTGCTTTTTCTTTTTTGCGCTTCGTGTGCTTTTATTTTTTTAACCTCCGCTTCAGCAGAACGGAGTAGCTGGAGTTGGAGTCGTCCACCAGGCCAGCGAGCCTCTCACTACCACTGCTGGTGGTGGTGGTGGTGTCGGTGTTGTTATAGTTTCCCAGTTGGCATTGTGAGCGTGAGCTCCCAGTACATTGTTTCCAGTGTTTACTCTCGTTTTCTTTCCCTCCCCCCCCCCGCTGCTTGGGTTCCGCTCGGATTAGAAAAAGAAGGAGAAAACGGAAAGACACACAATTTGTCTGTTATTTGGCCGTATCCAAATATTGACTGGATCTCAGGAGCACACATCATCCTCCTCATCCTCCTCCTCCTCCTCCTCCTCCTCCTCCTCCTCTCTCTCCTCTCCTTCTCCTCTCCTCTCCTCCTCTTTCTCTCTCTCTCTCTCTCTCTTCTCTCTCTTTCTCTCCTCTCTCCTCCCCCCCCCCCTGCGATTAACTAAAGAGGTACGGGAGAATTGTGCACGTGGCAGACAGGGCCGGACGATATGGATTTAGATATCATATCGCGATCGATGGATAGATTGATAGACGCTGCGACAACGGTATGACTTGCGATTTGGAATTGCCGTCGCTGTTACTGTACTTTTTTTTCACATTTATTTTTAAATCCACGAGTGAGTTGTCTACTCGGCCCCCCAATGCTGCTGTGGTGTATTAAAGTCATAGCTCTCCTCAACCGGTGTACTTTCCTTTCCGTTAATTCACCCGTCCTTTGTGGATATGGTAATGCCGTGATAGATTCACATAAATTCGACGTCGGCCTACTACTGTGCAACCCCGCATGGCGTTGGGGGAGGGGGGGGGGCCAGCTTCTGCGTTTTTTTTTCTCATCTCTCCGTTAATTCACCCGTCCTTTGTGGATATGGTAATGCCGTGATAGATTCACATAAATTCGACGTCGGCCTACTACTGTGCAACCCCGCATGGCGTCCTCCTCCTCTTCCTCCTCCTCCTCCTCTTCCTCCTCCTTGTAGGAAAGGGGAATATGTTTGAGGGAGGAGGTGGAGATGCGCATGGCGGGCAGGCAGGCAGGCAGGCGGCGGTGGAAGCTTCCGGAGCAAGGGGTCTTCTAGCGAGTGGCGGGGGGGAAAAATCACACAAAGCATGTTATTCACCTGGACTCTACATAACCCCCCCCCAGCACTAACCTGCGTGTTTATATGTCTTAACACTTATTAATGGCACTTGTTATTATTCCAGATGTTGTAGCATGTTTAGAATCACACGCCTGCCCAGCTACTTATGCAGGCAACTTGGCAATTATGAAACTCGTTCTATTCGTCTCGTAAATATGAATGCTCGAACAGCTCTATTCTTATCTTCAGGTACCACAGTGATATATTGCTGCCTCTCCTTCAACAAATGTACTCTTTGTAAGTCGCTTTGGATAAAAGCGTCTGCCAAATGCCCTAAATGTAAATGTAAATGTAAATATGAGCGTAAGATAATATTAGTCAAGACTGAATGAAAGCTTGAGGTAACTTTGGGCTCTCCGCGTGGTGTGTTCTCCTCCTCTTCCTCCTCCTCCTCTTCCTCCTTCCTCCTCCTTCCTCCTCCTTCTCCCTCCTCCTCCTCCTCTCCCTCTTCATGCATTCCTCCGCCCCATGATAACCCAGGATGACCAGGGAAAAAAAATGGCTTCCCAACGGTGAACAAGAATGCCGTCGCGCACACACAAGCAGGGGCAGCTCCAGACAGCTATGCGGTACTATTAAGAGGAGAATCGTAGGCCCCCGGCCCTATCATTTGCCGCCTACCTGCCCGCCTTAAATTAAATTGGCAGGTGGTAAACGGTAAGAAAAAGTCGAGAGACGAAAAGTTTTACGGCGTAGAAAACATCCGTCTAATGAAAGGGTGAGCGGGAGCGGTGGGGCCGGTGCGGTTCAGTCGCTGCGCACCTTTCCGCTCAAGGAAGAAGGCGCACACTCCGTTTATTACACGTAACCTTATATCTTTTATGGCGCAAAAAAAAATGAAATTGAATCAACGGCGGGCCCGGGCGTCGGGGCTTCCAGTTACGCGGTGCCCCCCTTTTTTTTTTTTTGAAGGTGACCCCCGTGTCGCGTAGCTTAGCTTACAACAAAAAACGCCGGAGAGCTTGAGTTGGTTAAAGCCGTTTTCGTCGACTCTGTCTCTCTCTCTCTGGGAGAACAGTCCTCCCCCAAAAAAGGAAAAAAGGAATTTACATCAAGTTTTAGCTACATCGTCTGAAATACAAATATGCAGAATCCGCATCACTGGAAAATAAAAATAAAGAATCAAACTTGTTTCTTCTTCATCGGGGTCTAAGTGTTTTGATTTCTTTTTTTTGCAGGAGCTCACACCATTATTGTATTCTCTGTTGGATGTTGGTTTATATTATTCTCTACACCTTGGACCAGAGTCAAACGGAAACAGGATTTTGTGCATGGAGACAGTGAGGGTGGAAGGTGGAGGGCGGGGGGGGGGGGTAAGGTAAATTGATGTCAAGTCACTCCTTGACGGCGCCCGTGGGAAGAGTTCTCGTGTGAGTGTAACCTTTTTCATTGTCACGGATTTAAAAAAAGAAAAAGAAAAACCCTATAAAATAAAACAAAAAGTGAAGAGTAACCGAGCAGGTGGGGGGGAGAAAAGGTGAGGGGGTGTGTGTGGAGGGGGAGGTGGGGGCGGGGGTGTTAGGAGGATAGGGGAGTGTAATGTACAACATCTTAATATATATATACACACTGCATCCCTCAGGCTGCATCTAGAGTCGAGGACCAGTCCTACAAGGAGGAGGGGTTGGTTGGGTGGGTGGGGGGCAGGGGAGGGTGACTTTCTTTTACAAAGGGTCAAGTCATTACAATCAAGAGGGACAAAGAGAAGAGGTCAGGGTGTTGTCGGTTCACCATACTTTGGAGAGAGGGAGAGAGAGAGAAAGAGAGAGAGGTGGGCAGGGGAGGACTGGTGGTGGTGGTGGGCGTGGCTTGTGGGAGGGGCTCGCTCTCTCGCTCGCTCTCTTTCGTTCGCTCATTCGTTCATCCGTTCGTTCTCTCTCTCTCTCAACGTTAGCTAAAATTTTTGTTTTTAAAAACTACAGTTCGCTGCCAAGCCAGCATTTTTATCTCAGTGTGAAACAGTATTATTACAGTATGTTTACAGTTTTGTCGTTTTTTTTTCTCTTTTTCCAAAAAAAGGTGTACAGTACAGAAAAAAAAACGAGAAAAAAAATAGTCCTACAATCTACTGCACAGGCCCTCCCGTCGACAAGAAGTGGCTCCTGCACGTAGGAGGCGGGGCCGGGCAGGGGAGGGGAGGGGGGGAGGGGTGGTTGAGTATATAATATCCAAGGTTACAGCAATTAGAACCACACCGTGAGTCTTATTTAGCTTTCAAAACATGAACTAACAAGACCTCCCCAACCCCCCGCCCCTCTCCCTCCCGGGAACATTTATCCCCCCCCCCCCAAACTCACTGTAAACGAGACAGCAACTTTGGTTACAGTTTACGTATTCATTTATTCATTTTTTATGACTTTTTTTTCGTTTTCATAAAAAAAAAAAGGTTACGTTATTTCCTTTCAGAGGAGGGGGGGGGGGGGGGGGTTTGGGGAGAGGGGAGAGCGGGACCGGGGCATGTGGGCAACATGATTCTCCTCGGCTCGGTTCACGCGCTAAAATCGTCGTTCTTGCACTTGCTAGCATCTTTCTTTCCCCTCTTTCGGTCGTTCCAGATGTTTAAAATCCACAGCGTGTTGATAGTCTTTCCTTTTAGTGAGAAGCGAGAGGTGAGGGGTGGGGTGGGGACAGTGGAATCCGAGGTGATTTTTGCATAAATTAAAAAAAGAAAAAGAAAAGAAATGAAAGGACAGTCCGTATTCGCTCTTTAAGTTCTCTGCACTCGCTCGCAACAGACACGCGCACACACAAAAAAATAGGGCAGGGGAAGGGGGTGGTGGTGGTTTTGGAAGGAGGGGGGGTGGGGAGGGGTAAAGAGGAGAGAGCGGTGGCTTTCGACCCCCCTCATGGCTGTCATAAGCGGCCGATCAGAAAGAGTACGTCACAGATCACGTGCGACACAAGCGAGTTCATGAGCGGCGACACAGAGATGTCGAGCAGCCGCGACTCGTACAGCGTGAACTCGCCACGGTTCTCCTCCACACGGGCCATGGCGTGCAGGGCACGTGCCGCCCGCCGCATCATGTCCACGCTGGTGGGCTCGAAAGGCGGCGGTGCCGCACCCTGCATGTGTAGCAGCGAGCTCTGGCTCTGCTGCTGCTGGTGGAACTGCGCGGCCGCCAGGCTGTCCTCCAGGAAGCCCAGCAGGTTGCCCACGCTGGCCTTCTGAACAGCGATGGCGCGCGCCGCCAGCCCGTCGCCCTGTGCCAGGTTGGCCAGCAGCACCACCGCCATCTCCCGGCACACCGCCACCTTGCGCTCGCCTACCAGGCGCACCAGCGCGCCGTACAGCTTTTCCAGCCGGCCAAAGGGCGGCGTGGCCAGGATGAGGTCCACGTTGTTGTCCTGGATGCTCAGCTTGCTGAGGGTCTCCAGGACCAGTCTCTGAGGTGAGAGCGCGCCGTGGGGCCCCAGCGTCGGGAAGGGGTCCAGGGCCTCCGCCGAGGGGCACACGGCCCAGTGGAGCAGGCCATCCAGCAGGGGCAGGCAGATGCTCTCGGGGTAGATCGAGAGGTCCAGCTGGCCCGAGATGTTGGCCAGAGTCACCAGTGTGTTCTCACGCAGCAGTTCCAGGCAGTCCCACCACCACTCATCGCGCTCGCAGCTCACACCCTCATCCTCGTCGTCCTCCTTCTCGTAGGTGACGGGCGCCTGCTTGCGCTCGGGGTGCCGGTGGTGCAGCAGCACCAGGCGGCCCAGCAGCAGCAGCAGGCCCGGGTGCTTGGACATCTCCTGGTCGTTGCCTGGGATGAAGGAAAGACTGCGCACGATGTTGGACACGCAGACGCAGCGGCGCGCCAGCGAGTCCTGCCAGTCCGAGAGCGCGCTGAGTGGCGCCTCGTCCTTGCTGTGTGGCTCGTCCTCCAGGATCTTGAGTTGGCGTCGGCCCTGCAGGTGCGGGGTGATGCTCAGCAGGAACTTGCCACTCTCCTTGGGTGCGGCGCTCTCCGTGATGGAGCCCGGCGGCGCGCACAGCACGTCGTCCATGGTGGCCACGACAGGGCGAGGTGAAGATGCCGCCAGCGCCGCCATGGTCTCACTCTTCAGTTCCGATTCCCCGGGGGGTTCCAAGGAGGCCTGGGGTGACGGCTGCCGGCTCTGGTGGTTTTCCGTCGTCTGTGTCACGGTGGAGACCTCCACTTCCTGGGTGGCCTTCTTCTTGCCCTGCGTGGCAATCATGGAAACCGATACCACCCCCCCCCCACCCCCCGATCGTCCACCCTAAACCTAAACCCCCCTCGTCGTCGTCGTCGTCATCGGACAACCTCATTGGGTGGGACTAACGAACTGACAGCTGGAGAGAGAGAGAGAGAGAGAGAGAGAGACAGAGAGAGAGAGTGGGAGAGAGAGAGAGAGAGTGGGGCCGACAATGACAACCGACTCCCGAATTCTGCAGGAGTCGTGTCGCTCCCCTGGGGACCTTCCCTAAGCACTGATAATGCCCAAAGCTCACCCACAACAGATGCAGCATATTTCTCCCTTAACACAATCAGAGATTTCAAATGCGCCGTGTGGACGCCTATCAGCCCTCCTCCTCCTCGTCCTCCTCCTCCTCTTCCTCGTCCTCCTCCTCCTCCTCCCCGGCGTGGGGTTGGGTCGGGGTTGGGTAACAGTAGCTGGCAACCCCCAGTTCACTGTCTATCTCGCCGATCGGTCTTTGCGATAGCGGGTTTGTTTAACATCCGTCGCTGTTTCCACCAATTAATAAACGGGGAGACGAGACGAGAGAGGGGGTGGGGCCCGGGGGTTGGCCGGCGAGGGGGGTTTCTGTTGCTTCCGTGGACCTCCTCCATCACACCTCCTCTTTTAGACCAAGCCGACCGACTCCAATAGCCTCCGCTGTTTGCTTTTTCTTTTTTGCGCTTCGTGTGCTTTTATTTTTTTACCTCCGCTTCAGCAGAACGGAGTTGCTGGAGTGGAGTTGGAGTCGTCCACCAGGCCAGCGAGCCTCTCACTACCACTGCTGGTGGTGGTGGTGGTGTCGGTGTTGTTTATAGTTTCCCAGTTGGCATTGTGAGCGTGAGCTCCCAGTACATTGTTTCCAGTGTTACTTCTCGTTTTCTTTCCCTCCCCCCCCGCTGCTTGGGTTCCGCTCGGATTAGAAAAAGAAGGAGAAACGGAAGACACACAATTTGTCTGTTTATTTGGCCGTATCCAATATTGACTGGATCTCAGGACACACAGTCATCCTCCTCATCCTCCATCCTCCTCCTCCTCCTCTCCTCCCGTCCTCCTCTCCACTGGGCCTTCAGGTGGCCTAGAAAATTGGTCTAGGTCTCTCTCTCTCTCTCTCTCTTCTCTCTCTCTTCGGGGGTCCATCATAGCTGCCCTTTAGTCCCCCCCCCCTGCGATTAACTAAAGAGGTACGGGAGAATTGTGCACGTGGCAGACAGGGCCGGACGATATGGATTTAGATATCATATCGCGATCGATGGATAGATTGATAGACGCTGCGACAACGGTATGACTTGCGATTTGGAATTGCCGTCGCTGTTACTGTACTTTTTTTTCACATTTATTTTTAAATCCACGAGTGAGTTGTCTACTCGGCCCCCCAATGCTGCTGTGGTGTATTAAAGTCATAGCTCTCCTCAACCGGTGTACTTTCCTTTCCGTTAATTCACCCGTCCTTTGTGGATATGGTAATGCCGTGATAGATTCACATAAATTCGACGTCGGCCTACTACTGTGCAACCCCGCATGGCGTCCTCCTCCTCTTCCTCCTCCTCCTCCTCTTCCTCCTCCTTGTAGGAAAGGGGAATATGTTTGAGGGAGGAGGTGGAGATGCGCATGGCGGGCAGGCAGGCAGGCAGGCGGCGGTGGAAGCTTCCGGAGCAAGGGGTCTTCTAGCGAGTGGCGGGGGGGCAAAATCACACAAAGCATGCGGTTATGAGCCGAGGGTGTCGGGTCAGAGACCTGTCTGTTATAAGGGGGGGGGGGGGGTTCCCCTTCTTCCCTCCGCCTCCCTCCTTCCTCCTCCTTCCTCCCTCCTTCCTCACCCTCTCCTCTTACAAGAGAAAGGTTACACCCCCACCACCCCCCCCCCCCCCCATGATAGCCCAGGATGACCAGGGAAAAAAAATGGCTTCCCAACGGTGAACAAGAATGCCGTCGCGCACACACAAGCAGGGGCAGCTCCAGACAGCTATGCGGTACTATTAAGAGGAGAATCGTAGGCCCCCGGCCCTATCATTTGCCGCCTACCTGCCCGCCTTAAATTAAATTGGCAGGTGGTAAACGGTAAGAAAAAGTCGAGAGACGAAAAGTTTTACGGCGTAGAAAACATCCGTCTAATGAAAGGGTGAGCGGGAGCGGTGGGGCCGGTGCGGTTCAGTCGCTGCGCACCTTTCCGCTCAAGGAAGAAGGCGCACACTCCGTTTATTACACGTAACCTTATATCTTTTATGGCGCAAAAAAAAATGAAATTGAATCAACGGCGGGCCCGGGCGTCGGGGCTTCCAGTTACGCGGTGCCCCCCTTTTTTTTTTTTTTGAAGGTGACCCCCGTGTCGCGTAGCTTAGCTTACAACAAAAAACGCCGGAGAGCTTGAGTTGGTTAAAGCCGTTTTCGTCGACTCTGTCTCTCTCTCTCTGGGAGAACAGTCCCGCCCACCCCCCACCCCCCCCCCCCCCCCTGCGGAGAGGTCGTCGTGCTCTACGACCCTTCATGTAGGGCAAAGGTGTCCTATTGCTTTGTCTGCATTCAAATTAATATGGCCGGGCCCCCCTCTCTTCCCCCGTTCCCCCGCCGTCCCTCCGTCCCCGAGGGCCTCCCTGGTTTTGATTGGCAGGAGCTGCAGATTTGTAGAGCGCGCTACGAGAACACTTCTACTACACGACGACAAACTACTACAAGTTGCCTGTTGTCCATTTGAGGATGGCTGGTTTTTGGTTTTCTCCTTTTTTGTTTAACTCTTGGAAATCCCGTGCGACCGTCGTTTTAAATTAATTAATCGCTTCGTAATGAGTCCAAAAGTGTGTCTTTTAAATTATGGTTTGGATATTATCTCTGTGTGGGTTATTTTATGTTAAATGTTGAGGTTTATGCAGCCTCGTGGTCGTCTTTGTAGTGAAGCCAGCTTTTTTTTTCTTCTTTAGGGCAGGGAAGGTCTGAGGCCGACAGTTCTGCGTTTGAAATGTGCCACAGTCAACGGATTAGGGTGGTGGTAGGGTGGGGGTGGGTGGGGGTGGGTGGGTGGGTCGGTGGGTGGAGGCGACTCTCAACTCTTTGGACCTAAGCTCACAGTTTCACTCGAGTGCACAGAGGTTCATTTTTCCTCCCTGCCGCTTCAGCCTCGACGGGGTGATTTTCTTTTTTTTGTGCGTTCCGTTTTAAACGTTGAGTGGCGAAATGGCATCCCCTGTGTCTCTGTAGGCACCGGCCGAGGGTATTAGCAAAGAGGCTCTAAGGGGCTTAAGAGGTCAGCCCTCCTTTTGTGCGAAGACACAAAACACTTCCTGTGGGACCCTTCACCCCCGCTCTGTTCTGCTCCCAGAAAGCCGGGCCTTGCCTGACCATTCACATTAATCAGCCTGAGCTCCTAATGACTGCGGTGAAGCCTCTGAAAACCTTCAAGAAGCATAAAGAGCCACTAACGCTGCTCACCGAGCGGCCAGCGGGTAGCAGCTCAGCGGCCACTCCGGTGAGTGGCAGCAGTTAGTTTTGCAGTTCCGCCGGCAGACGGGCTCTCCAGCAACTGGAGACGCTCGCGCCGGAAGATCTCAGGTGACACTCTGGCCTCGGCCCGGCCCGGCCCGGCCCGGCCCTAGACCGGGCTTGACTCGACTTGGCCTTCGTCTGAGGTCTATTGGCTTGAACGGCAGCAGTCTGTAACAATATGGAGCCCCTCTCCACCTCCACCACCACCACCACCGCCACCACCACCGCTACACCACACATAAAGTGCAGCAAGTGCCAAACCCACGAGAGCTGGAACATCTCCTAGAAAATACCATCTCCACACGGACCCACAATGATGTTTTATGCTCCTTCTATTTCGCCGAGTATCCTCTCCCGGGGGGACGGCTGGATCTAAAGGGCGCTTTTGTGCTGCATTCATTCTGCATATAAGTATTCAAATGTGCGGAGGAATGAATTGATGACAGACTTTGAGTGGAAGATGGAAAGAGTGCTCGGTGGGAAAAAAAGGGAACACCACCAGGCGCACCACCGGGGCGGACACAGTATCCACGACGGGGGGGGAATATGCCGACGTAGCATAATCACTTTACAAGCGTTGTTTGGGTGTGTGTGTGTATGTGTGATGGATTGTGTTATTCTATGTTTGCCGCACGGGGTGTGCGCCGTTGTTGGTCGGCTCTAAACACATTCAAGGGGAACATTATTTATTTTGATTTATGGTAACGGCAGATGAGGTTGAGATTGAACAGGGACAGTAAATTCATAAAAAATTCACACGCAATGCAAACAATGTGTTCGCTGGAAAAAGTGCGAAATATAAATGATGTGTTTTCAGGGACAGAGCTCCGCTATTATTGTGACTTTTATTTCCATTTCTTATTCTTTGTGTTTTTAAAGATTTTTATTATTTTTTTTGGTGAATAATTACTCAAATCATACATCATTCCCACAGTAAAATAGTTCTACATTAGCCAGGTCTTTTTTTTATAAAGTCGATGGCGTTGTTTTAAGTGCAAGTGAAATATGTAGTAAGTCTACTGTCTTAACTTGTCTTAACTTTCATTCCTAAACCCAGTTTAGGAATGAAAGACAACAGACAATGGAATGTTTTATCTTGATTCAACTTTATCAGCGCTACGGCACTCACTGGAATACAATTCCTATGAAAGAAGTTCCTTCCTTTTTGACAAATGGTTATTGAAAAAGTACGTATTTGTTTCACATAAAAAAGAGTTGGGTGTTGTGTGTGTGAATGTGTCTGAGGATTGCTTGTTTTTTCATGAACTTCGCGTGACTTTCTGTTACCTTTGGCGGGCGGCCGGCCGGTCCACGGAGACGCAAAAGTGTTTCTCTCCATCGGATTTGAGCACATTCAGCGTTTTGAGACCCATCAAACATTAAGATGCTGTTTGCGATCTCACGACAGAACTCGGACAGGAGAACCTTCACACGCAACCGGGGAGGAATTCAGGTCACAAAACACCGCGAGCCGTTGCTGAAAGCTACAACGTTTAGTTCATTTATCCGATAAATTCGTGCTGTTTGTGCTGTGCTTCTTGGATGAATACAATCACGTTTGGGTATAGATGTTAAAATCTGAGCCAGGATTTGGATGCTTTTAATAACTTTCAGGACTTTTCTGTCCTTATTTCCTTTGTGCCGCGTTGAGCAGCGGTGGACGCAGGATGCCATTTTCAAACGTGACTCCATTTTGTATCAAGGAAATAATAATGTTCGGGTTTACGAACATTGGGGATTTTCATGAGCCATACATACTAATTTCTTTATTTGCTAACCTCACAGTTTGACACTTTTATCGCAGAATTGGCACACAAATTATTATTTGAGGATAAATCTTCGTAATAACTTATTACACAGCTGTGTTTAGCCAATGGAGTTCGCCGCCTATAATCCCGAGGCACAGCGTATTTGTCACTCTTAACCGAACACATAATGCAGTTGGACAGTCGCCGCTGTGATTGGGTTATGTCAGTTCAAGTTCAAACCGTCGTCAAATTTCGGGTCCGTGGCCCACATTGACCGAGGGCCCCGCGCGGCGGCGCCGTGGTGCCCGCGCGGCGCCGCCGTCGGACGGGCAAACCACCGCCGATCTTTTGGCGCTCGTATCACAGTGGGAACACGGCGGCAGAAGCTGCGGACGGCCGTGCCCGAGATGATCTCCCTTTATGTCTCGGGCCGCGCCGGGACCCGGAGTTATTCTAGTGCATAATTGATGAAGGAGTTAGAATAGCAGAAGTAATGCGATGAGAGGGTGCGCCCAAGCGAGGCCGGGGATCGCGTGTGTGGAGCAGCAAACATTGTCGGGGACGAGAGGAGGGCATCTGGAGTAACAGGTCCCCTCCCCTCCGCACGGGAGGTCGCCGCGCAGCCAATCGCGGCGCTCCTCCTCCTCCTCCTGCCGGCCAATGGGCGGCCTCGTTTTCGATGTGCAATACTACGCTCCCGTTGAATCCGGCCGCCGACTCCTACTGCATTACGAGGCATCGACAAACAACAACGACGCAAATCTGTGCCAGTCGGCTTTAGCGCTTTCTGTTTGTTTCCGAAGTATAATATTTGGCATAATTACATTTTGTATGTGTCCCTCATGTGCTGTGGAGATGAAATCGTATATATTGGTTCTGTCGGTTGTCTCGAGTTGTGTGGCGTGGATGTTTTAAAGGACATTTGTACGCGGGATGAGTTTTTGCTCTCGGAGCACGGCCTCCCCCTCTCTCTCTCTCTCTCTCTTTCTTTCTCTCTCTCTCTCTCTCGCTCTGTCTCTCCCGCTGTCTCTCTTTCATCGTCTTTGTTCCTTTATCATGTAGGGCTAGTGGTCGGAGGTTACCTTTTGTCAGCGGCGGCGGCCGTGACAAGGGGCCGTGCGTCGCACCTAGACGAGCGCTTACAAAGGGGGCGGGATAATGGTCTAACAACTCTGCATTGTCTTGTAAATAAAGGAGAAGCGCCCGGGTCACAGATCAACGTTCTGGTCCCGGCTTCAAAGTAAAAAAACCCGGGGCTGGAAGGAAAGGAAAGGAGAGGATAGGAGAGGAGAGGAGGGGGGATAGGTTACTACCACCACCACCACCACCACCACCACCACCACCACCACCGCCGCCGCCACAGAAATGTGTAAACCAGGTCCTCTCGTTGCCCACGGTGTACCTGACCGGTCCTTCAGGGATCTTCATGGGTTGTGTGGACCTGCTGGGTCTCATTACATGTGAAGTCAGGACGGACCCATGCGTCTGGCTGGGTTGTTTTAGTTCAACAACGCTGTATTCTGGCTATTAGTATAGTATAAGTATTTATGCAGAACGGTATTCGTAAATATACTGGTGTCAAGAATATGGTTCATTTTATTTTATCTACTTTTTTGTAGACTTTGTACTGCCACTTAGTGTTTATTTCTTTAATTGGGGCAATTTTTAGTTGATTTAATTTTCTAAATGATGTGTAATGATGCTAAATGAAATTTCAAAGAATTAAAAAGTAGACGTCAAGGCATTTCTGATTTATCTATAATACTGTATACTTGCAACTTTACAACTTTTTTAGTACCGTAATTTTTTCGCCATATTGCAAACGAAATATGTCGTCGACGAAAAGTAAACCTTTCCTACGTCGGTGAAGCGAACCCCCCGATGGTAATGTGGTCGTATCGTACGGATCGATTAGAAAGAGGAAATGAATAAACACCACGCGTCAAGCAAAACAAACTATATATTATATATATTATATATTATATATATAATATATATATATTATATATATTATGTAAAATAGCTGCCGCACATTACGGTGCCACGGGGCCTGATGTTGGTTCTCTACCTTCGCCCCAAACAGAACACAACTGTCTAGGAAAGCACTTAGAGTCTATTGGACCGGGACTGCAGCTATTAAGATCATAAAATCCAACTCATAAAGATGTTTTATTTGTTTCCTGAGTGCGTAGGCTGCTTAGGTTTCCGTCGGAAGTTTTTATGGCCCAGTGGTAATATTTCTGTCTCTAGGTGGAGCTGAGTTATGGCGCAGTGCTCAGAGGGAAGGGGAATATATGGATGGTTTTATGATCGCTCCAAATTAGTCCTGTAATTATCTGGTTCTTTTTTTCGAAAAGCTTTGTCGTGAAAGACTCGAGTGCTACGAAAATAAGCAACAATAGCAAATAAAGAATACGATGACAAATGAAGAATCACTGACAATAGTAGCTGTAGGAGTCGTTGTATTAATATGTTTTTTTTATCATAATAATATAAGTGTGATAAATCTGTGGCCACTGTTTTAAGGTAAAAATACAAAATGTGCAAAGCGATTGCAAATAATTGTTATCGTTTTCCTGGTGAATTAACAGTCGTTCTTTTATGTCAATAGAAGGATATTTAAAAAATGTTGTTTAATTTTTTTTTGCTGAAATACAGGATAGAATAAATATAAAGCAAGAAGAATAAATATTAAAATATATGTGTTTAATTTAATACAAATAGTATTGCATTGAATATTGACAATTTATTTATATATCATATTATAGCTCAAAATGTATTCTGTGTCTATTAATTATTATATTATATTATAATAATATTCAAAAATAATAGCTATATTATTAATGACGATAGTAATAATACCAATATAATAATACTGATACTACTACTACTAATATTAATAATAATGCTCTCTTATTTTCTTAATATTTATTATATACCGGCGAGCACATTTAGCTATTTAGCAACAAATAACTAATAATTGCGTAGTTCTTGTAGATTAAACACACGGTAGTTGTTTGTTATAATCTGGTGTTGAGCCTCGTGACCTGCAGAGCGCCACCGTAATTCATTTTTAAAGTTAAAACCGCCGTTAAAATGCACTTCAACTGTCGTTTTCAGTCATTAACGGGCGGTCGGCGCCGGCTCCCCCGACCGTTCCCAACGTCCCGGCCCCCCGTTCGGATCATTCCAGCAAAAAAAGAAAAAAGAGACGAAAAATAGAAAAGAACAGAATCGATTTTAACCCAAAAAAAATAAACAATTCTCAGCGGGGGGCAGGCGAGGTCGGAAGGGGAAGGTGGTAAAGTGCTGCTTTGACAACTCCTTGGGAATCACGTGGGTCCACCCAGAAGCAGTGGAAGTGGTGCGATGGTGCTAGGAGGGTCTAGACACGCGATGCACAAGGGGGCCGGCGGCGGGGGGGGCGGCGGCGGGGGGGTCGGTTGGTGGGGGGGGGGGGGGGGTCGTGTCTGCTCGGAAGAAATGTGCCGGCAAAGACGTCACGCGGGCGTTTCACCATTCAGCCAGCCACTCCTGTACTGGTGAAGGCAGGCCTACTCCCAATCTTGCCCAGCAACCAGGCCTGCGTAGCGTAGCGTCGTGCCGTGCAGTGCAGTACGGTGCTAGAGGAGGGTGGAGGATATGGTGGTGGTATGGTGGTGGTGGTGGTGGTGCACTGACGTAGCAGCACGCCTGTTCCATTTCCACACGGGCGCCTTTCCACTTGTTTTTTTTTGTGTTTTTGGTGTTTCCCTCCGTGATTGAGCCTGACGGGTAGCTTTGCAAAAATCGTTGATTAAAATCCATTTTGTTAATAATTTCCGGGCGGGTGGGTGTGTGTGTGTGTGTGTGTGTGTTTGTTTTTAAAAATAATTCTGCCGGCGGTAATATCTGGTCCTGCGTGGCGTGACCCACAAATGTCATCTATGTTTGGTTAAAACCAATTCAGTTTTTTTTTGGGGGGGGGGGGGGGAACAGCAGCAGCAGCACCAGGCTTGGAAACTACAATGCAGTGAAAATATGCAAATGTCTTCCCTACTACCCAGCGCAACTGTGGTGGTGGTGGTGGTGGTTGTGGTGGTGGAGGTGTGGTTTGGGGTGGGGTGGTGGGTGTGAAATACTCACCAATCAGGTTCCACCCCCCCCCCCCAACCTGTGGCAGCCAATGAATTGCCATCAAAAACCGTGACGCCATTGGTTGGCTGTCGGGGGGGTGGGGTGTGGGCGAAGATAACCAAAACTGTGTGCCAGATTCACCGGGGGTGGAAGCAACCCAGTAGTCTAAATCTGTAGCCTATTGCCTAAAGGGAGTCTAATGGGGGAGGGAGGTGGGGAGGGAGGTGGGGGGGGGGGGGGGGGCGGGGCTTAGGGACTCGGCTGAGACCATGCGACACACAGCAGAGAGAGCGAGCGCACCTTAAAGCGACGTCAGCGCGGAGGAGGAACGCTAAGACAGACCCATCTTGTCAGCTCAACATCTGCAGCAGTCGGCCAAGGGCATTGACGTACGCGTGTGTTCATGGATGCACACACACACACACACACACACACACACACACACACACACACACACACACACATACGCACACATACGCACGCATACGCATGTATACACGTATACACACGGTACACACATGCACACACACACACACACACACACACACACTCCTCTGCTGACGTCTCATCATATATAGTAGCACACACACACACACACACATACACACGTATACACACATATACACACATATATACAGGCACACACACACACACACATACACACACACACACACACACACACACACACACACACACACACACACACACATACGCATGTATACACGTATACACACGGTACACACATGCACACACACACACACGGTACACACACACACACACACACACACACACACACACACTCCTCTGCTGACGTCTCATCATATATAGTAGCACACACACACACACACACATACACACGTATACACACATATACACACATATATACAGGCACACACACACACACACATACACATGTATACACGTATGCACACGGTACACACATGCACACACACACACTCTGCTGACGTCTCACATCCTCTGGAGTGTTTTACGGCCATCGTCTGAGAGCCCACGGGCGGACGGTCACGTTATTGGCCAGATAACCATCAAGGGGGCAGCCCGGGTCTGAGTGGCTCGACTGGGCTTTCTTTCTTTGTAGACGGAGGCCACCGCCCTTATTGTCGAGGGGGGGAAAAAAGGACCAGTCGGGCCTCGGGAAATCCCCTCCCTCAACCCTCTGCTTCCTCAGGTCAGCCAAGGGCTGGCTGTTGTCTTCCTCAGCAAACTCCTCGCTCCCTTCACCCCCTTCGCCGGGGCCGGAGAAACCGTGAGGAAGCTCACCGTTTTCGCCTCGCGCCACAAACACTCCCTTTACGAACACTTGGATGTTTTTTGGCCGCGGTCTGGAAGGTCCCGGCGTCCCCGCCTGTATACACGTATGCACACGGTACACACATGCACACACACACACTCTGCTGACGTCTCATCATATATAGTAGCACACACACACACACACACACGTATACACACATATACACACACACACATATATACAGGCACACACACACACACACACACACACTGCTCTGCTGACGTCTCATATAGTAACACAACACACACACACATACACATATACACACATACACACACACACACGTTGATGTCATTCTCCCTCTTCTCCTAGTGACCTACTGTGCTCCTTATAGACTGTAGATTCAGTGTGTGTGTGTGTGTGTTCATCACCCCCCGTGGTGTTGAACGACTACACAAGAATCCTTGATTTCAATGACGTCACCGATCCGAAACGGGGGCGACACCACCGTAGCTTACAGCCGTGTGTGTGTGCGTGTGTGTGTGTGTGTGTGTGTGTGTGTGTGTGTGTGTGTGTCTGCCATGCGCACTTGCACCAACGGAAAGGCTCTGTGTGTGTGTGTGTGTGTGTGTGTGTGTGTGCATGTGTGTGGGGAGAGGGTGGAATTAGGTGCACACACACACACACACACACATGCACAAATGCACATATATGCTACACAAAGGCACACGCATGCATGCACAAATGTGCAATTCACCCACAAACACACACACACACGCACACACACACACACCTGCACACACACACACGCCGTCTCGCAGATGTGCACAAACACACACACACACGTGGGGACCGAGCCGTGGCTTCACGTGTTCATCATGTAAATCAGCCGTGTGATCATATCCGCCGTTCTTTACGCGACGCTTATTGGAAGTGAGCACAGCTTAGCGGGCGACGGTAACCCCGGCTTTCATCCGCCTCTCCGCTTCTTCCAAACGCATCGTGGTCTCGCACGGGTCCGCCCCCCCTGGTGTTGTCATCGTTGTTGTCGTCGTTGTCGTTGTTGTCAACACCTTAGCGGGGGGAGGAGGAGGATCTGATCGCACATAAACGCTCTGACTAATTAGTTCTCCGTGTTTTTAGCGGGAGCGATAATAGCAAAAGTCAGCTGGTGGCCCCGTTTCGGCTGCCAATCGCAAAGTAAATAAAAAAAAAATAAAAAACTGGTGGGTTCTCACACCCAATCCCAGCCATCCCAGCCATCCGAGCCCCCCAGCCCCCCGAGGAACCATGGACATGCTCTCACAGGACCAGCACAATAAACCTGTAAGAAGACGACGAAGACGAAGAAGAAGAAGAAGAAGAAGAAGAAGTCCAGGCAGATTAATACCTGCAACACGTATCTCATAACCGAATCACGCTTGATATTTAATCCACCTCGCCGGCGGGGGAGGGAGCGAAATTGAACTTTCTTTTGGTGCATGTCGGTTAAGGAA
>PIJE02000472.1:294189-298331 GCA_002895965.2 Coryphaenoides rupestris | reverse complement strand
CCCCCCCCCCCACCCCCCACCCCCACCTTCCTGTTTCTGCAGCTGGCTACGCTAGCCCCCCGGCTAACTCCTCCGCTCCCAGTCCAGCCCAGACACCCAGTGCGGCCTCTCTCTCTCTCTCTCTCTCAAAAAGACATTAACAAGTTCTGCCATTGCTGCTGCAGCTTTTGTAGCCCAAAAAAAAACATGCGAAGAAAAGCCGCTGAGAGAGACGGCAGCGCAGTCAAAAAAAAATGGAAAAAATGGAAGTAAATTAAAAAAACATGCAATCCCGATTCTATAAAAAAATTAACAAGCAACCGAAGTCCTTGCTGTGCGTGGTATTGCCCCGCCCCCGCCCCCGCCCCCACACCCTCAACCCCACCCCCTGCCGTGCCGTGGCTCCTCCCGTTCCGGGGCCGTGCCGTGCCGTGGCCCCGCCCCCCCCCCACCCTGAATCTTTGTCCCGACGGCAGAATGGAGGGAGGGTGACGCGTGTGAAACCTCAGCGTGGATATACAGTGTGGGTACACGCCGGGGCCCGGAGGGTGTATGACTTCTTGTTTCTCAGAAATAGATAAGTCTACAAAACAAAAGAATAAAATCAACAGATTCACAACCAACCGCCGATTGTACTTGGGAGGGGGGGGGGGGAGGTATAGAGGGTGGAGGAGGTGGGGGTGGAGGAGATGGAGGGTGGAGGAGGAACCTACTTGGGGGGCTTCAGGTCTCGGTGTATGAGGGCCTTGGGCTTCATGCCGTGTAATGTCAAAAGGCCCCTGAGGTTTGTATGCTGGGCTGGGCTGGGCTGTGCTGGGCTGGGGCTGTGACCACACCCACCCCTGACCAGGGTTACGCCCCCCAGAGGGGGAGGGAGGGAGGGAGAGAGAGAGAGAGAGAGAGAGATCACAACATGTACAGTATATATATATATTTGGATCTCAGACGGTATGGTGCTCGACCCATGGCTGATTAAATAGACTTTTTCATGAATGCGCGGTGTAATGTCAAAAGGCCCCTGAGGTTTGTATGCTGGGCTGGGCTGGGCTGTGCTGGGCTGGGGCTGTGACCACACCCACCCCTGACCAGGGTTACGCCCCCCAGAGGGAGGGAGGGAGGGAGAGAGAGAGAGAGAGAGAGAGATCACAACATGTACAGTATATATATATATTTGGATCTCAGACGGTATGGTGCTCGACCCATGGCTGATTAAATAGACTTTTTCATGCGTGTGTCGTGTGTTTGAGTTTCAGAAGTTTGCTGTTTTGATTATTTTTGATCAAATGGTCGGTCAACGATCTAAATTATAATCAAGTCATTCCGATGATCCGCGCGCTATAATCGATGTTAATGTAAACTGTCCGTCGACCTGCCCACCCCCCCGCTTCAGCGCTAATACACGCGTAGCCTCGGTCTTCCGGAAGACTCCCTCCACGTGCACAGACGCTTCCCAGCCGTTCCCAGGTCAGCGAGTCGTGGTGGGAAACCTTCGGTTGTCTCGCGGTTTCGATTCGATGTCGACTCTCGATTCCAAAATGAATTCCGGATTCCAAAATCGATTCTGGATTCGGTACATACAGTAAAGTTCCCACTTTCGGGATCTACTCCAGTCCAGCTGTGCGCTAAAATGCCGGTTTGGCAAATTATGGCAGGAAAGTAAGAGTAAAATACAGTATGTACATAAGATTATGTTGTTTTTCAATATTTTCTTTCTCTTTTTTCATACAACCCTAGCAGTCAGGTACCAGTAAAGGTTTTTTTTTCCGTCTGTGCTGTGTGGGGAAAAAAGGCCTCAAGTTGCTTAGTGACTGATTGTCCTAACGGTACTCAAGTACTCAAGTGGGAGTGTTGTGCTTTTAAAACTGGACACTACTCTCGTTGGTCTCGCCATCTCTCGCTTGTGTGTGTGTGTGTGTGTGTGTGTACTTATACATATATATATTATTATATTATCATAATGACAACTCAGGCAAGTTGTTTTCGGGCGAAGTAATGGAGCACTTTGAGTAAACATCGCGATCCAATGGGCCATTTTAATCAGGGGATAATTATGCCGCCACTGAACCCGGGCCGTCCCACGAGGCCAGTTCAGTTGCCTCCTCTGTCCTCCCCAGACCCCCACTGTCCCGGTCCCCACACCCCCCACTGTCCCGGTCCCCACACCGCCCCCCCCACACGCCCCCTTCCTTTTACCGCTCGCCTCCACCACCACGCCCCCCAAACCCCCAGTCTTCCAAGCTACGGCGAGCCCGTCTTGTTAGCCAGGAATGTGGAAGCGGCGTGTTTGCGAAAAAGAAAAAAAAAAACAACCCGAACCTTCATGGGAAAAAGGGCTGCTTCTTCTGTGTCGGAAGAATCCGTTAATGGATTAAGTGGGCGGCCGAGTCCCTGGCGAAGAGAGAGAGAGAGGGCCGAGGCCCCGTAGTCCTCCCCACACCTCTCCCAGCTCCTCCCCCCTCCACCCCCACGCCCATCATCCACCCCCCCCTCCCATTCACGCCGGCTTCCCTCCTCCCGTCTGCTCGCGGGGCTAATAGGCATGGCTCGCTGGCTTGGCAGACTCCCCGCTACCAGACTCCCCGGTCCTTTTCTGCCTTAAACTTGGCTTTGCCGCCACCTCTTCACCCTATTCATGTCCGCGAGGGCCCCGGCATTCTTGTCGGGCTTTTTTCGAGTGTGTTGCCGTTGGACGGCGATGAAAGAGGTCCGGGGGAACACGGGATCTTAAATCACTTAATGAGGGGAGACAGGCACCGCTTTTGTCCGCCTTGTTCTGGAGCTGTGTCCGGCCAAAGCCCGCTAACGGGCTCTGACACCTCGCTGTGCCACGCCGGCCAACTTTCTCTCTCTCTCTCTCGCTCTCTCTCTCTCTCTCTCTCTCTCTCTCTCCCGCTCTCTCTGTGTGTCGGCCGATGCGTATTTGTGTCGGTGTCATAAAGTGTATTTGCGTCAAAATCGGTTTTGATTTTAGCCGCCACGGAGCTGCCGGGCATCAGACCTTCGTCATCGTCATTCCCCTTAATATAAAACTTGGTTGGTTTAGTCGGGCTTTTCCCATCAGCATATTTCCACCATCTCTCCATTTTGCTGGGGTGTTTCTTTGCACATTTTTTGGTAGCAGCGGCCTGTGGGCAGCACATGTGTGTCTGTGGTTACGACAAAGAGAAGATAAATAAGTAAGAAACAGCGGAGGAGGAGAAGCCACATTATGTGTGAAGGCGGCCGCGACGTGGGCAGGGTGGGTCCGTGTGTCAGCGCTCGGCCTTGGGTCCGCAGTAAACAGATCCCGGGCCTTCTGTACCCGGAAGGCCACGCCGAGCCATACAACCGTGTGCCCAAAGGACCCAAAGGAAACAGACATGAACAAAACAATGGCCGGTTGCTTTCATGTTTCATGTCTTTGGCTCTTTTGGGATCCGTGGAATTCGTGTAATGTCCGATTTCCCCGTTTGTCGGGTTTCGGACGGCGATGAATCTTTCGGCGGTCGTGATGCGTGTCCAACTTGGAACAGCCGATTGCATTTTTGGAAAACATACTTCTGCCACGCATTCCCATTCTACATTACACAACGCATATGCAATGCACAGTGTGGGCTACCGCTATCGTTTAAAGACAAGCAGGACCATATCTTTGCTCGACACACGAATTGCCCGGCCCGGACGCTTGGTTTGTCCACGACCAGAGAATGAAACACAGTGTTCTCACGTGGGCAGAAATAAATTGGATGTGGAGGTGTGAGGAATGCCAGCGAGTTTTAACCAAACTTTTGATGAACAAGCGGAAGTGATCTGAGGTATCCATTGGTGTCCTGGTGTAGTCCCCGTCACGGAGCCGCGTGGTCCTTATAATCACCTATAAACCTCCGGGCGAGTAAAAAAGCCACATCCTCTGGAGTCGGTTTTACGGCCATCGTCTGAGAGCCCACGGGCGGACGGTCACGTTATTGGCCAGATAACCATCAAGGGGGCAGCCCGGGTCTGAGTGGCTCGACTGGGCTTTCTTTCTTTGTAGACGGAGGCCACCGCCCTTATTGTCGAGGGGGGAAAAAAAGGACCAGTCGGGCCTCGGGAAATCCCCTCCCTCAACCCTCTGCTTCCTCAGGTCAGCCAAGGGCTGGCTGTTGTCTTCCTCAGCAAACTCCTCGCTCCCTTCACCCCCTTCG
>PIJE02000472.1:286689-289189 GCA_002895965.2 Coryphaenoides rupestris | reverse complement strand
TAATACGAGTCCACTTTTATCCTCTTCATTTAAATTTCAATTTTATTCCGAGGCTTGGCTTCCTGTCTCCTTGACACACACAGACACACACACACACACACACACACACACACACACAACACACACACACACACAGAGACACACACTCCGGAGGTCACGGGTTCTTGACCCCGCTGTTTTGGTGGTTGGGGGTTGGGGGGGTGGGGGGGTGGGGGTTGGGGATGGAGGGTAGGGGAGGGCGTTTATGGGGACCCCCTAAGGAGAGCCAGACTCTTAATGCGGTCCTCCTAGACCTAGCCTAGACCCTCCCCCTCTCTCCACACTATTGTCTGAATGTCATTTGGCCAACATGGGAGGGAGGGGCCTGTTCACACGCGGCCCCTGTCACAGCAACGGGGACAAAACGGACCGTCCTCCATTCATAGAGGTGGGTTGGGGGGTGGGGGGAGGGGGGGTTTGGGGGAGGGGCGGGGTCTAAGTCAGTGTTTGAGGAGTGATTGACAGCCCCAGCCCCGGTCCTCGTCCATTCCAGGGGGGGGGGCGATCAAAGGGCGGAGTTCGGCAAACACACCACCACAGACTGATTGTAGGCCATTGTGTAGCGTAGCATTAGCCACGGCGCGCATAGTAGCATACATTAGGTGTGTGTGTGTGTGTGTGTGTGTGTGTGTGTGTGTGTGTGTGTGTGTGACTGTGTGTGTGTGTGTGTGTGTGTGTGTGTGTGTGTGTGTGTGTGTGTGTGTGTGTGTGTGTGTGTGTGTGTGTGTGTGTGTGTGTGTGATACACTGTTGATAAAATGCCATTGTGCTGGTGCCAGTGTGTCTAATTAGTGTACACAGACTTTGTCAATCGTCTGGGATCTCTCTCTCTCTCTCTCTCTCTCTCTCTCTCTCTCTCTCTCTCTCTCTCTCTCTCTCTCTCTCTGTCTGTCCCTCTCCCCTCTCTCTCTCTCTCTCTCTCTCTCTCTGTGGGCATGTGAGAATACAGGTACGTGTGTGTGTGTGTGTGTGTGTGTGTGTCAGTGATTATGAGGGTATGGGTATTTTGCGTGTGGTCGTGTGTGGTTGTGTGGTGGTGGTGGTGGTGGCAACGTGCCCCGCCCCCCTCCCTCTCCCCCCCTCCCCCCCCCTCTCCCCCCCCTCCCTTCCCACACACACCCACCCACGCCCCCACCCCGCCCCCCACCCCCACCCACCCCATGACGATGGTGGCGTGTGTGTTATCAGAGACGCCAGATCAGTGTTCCGGTGTGTCTGGCTGTGGTCTCGCTCTCGCCACCGCGTTCCCCTCCTCTTCTCAGATCTCCCATGATTTACAACCAGCCCTCCTCACCCCCCGCCTCCCCCCTCTCCCCCCTCCTCCCCCGCCGTGGGCCCCCAGATCAGGTAGCAGGGCCCGCTATGCTATGCTATGCTATACTATGCTATGCTATGCGGGGTTAGCGGTGCACCAGTTTAGTTTATTCTTTATTTTGTTTAACCGGTTTAATAATAATAATAATAATTCACTTAATGCTCCTTATCAACCATCTAGCTCATTTTTTTCTCTTCTTTTTCTCTGGGCTTCCATCCGGGAATCGCTGTGCGTTGTTTTAGTGTTTGCCGTTGTTATGCCGATGGTTATCGCCGTGGTAACGTGGAGATGTCGCCGGCCCGCCGGTTCGTTGTGTTTCCGGTCGCCCGTGACGACGGGAGACGAGACGTTCGCTAACCACGGCGGCGGTTAGCGACCGAGGGACAGGAGAACAGACTGTCCTCCTGTCCCACGCTGATGGGTTCCGTATCGGCGCCCGGCCTTCAGTGAGGCTTACGAATGATCACACACATGTGCATCCACGCACACGCACACACACGCACACGCACGCATACACACACGCACACGCATACACACACGCACACGCACGCATACACACACGCACACGCACGCATACACACACGCACACACACGCATACACACACGCACACGCACGCATACACACACCACACACACACACGCATACACACACGCACACACACACGCATACACACACGCACACACACACGCATACACACGACGCAACACCGCACGGCATTACACACACGCACACGCACGCATACACACGACGCACACAGCCACACCGCCATTACAACACCACGCACACACACACGCGATAACACACACGCAACACGCACGCATTACACACACGCACATGCAGCAACACACACAACACACCACACGCATACACACACGCACACACACACGCACCACCACAACGACACACAGCACCACCAGACACCACACGCCATACACCACACACACACGACGCACACGGCCACCACGGGCATACCACACCATCGCACACACACAGCGCACACACAACCACGCATACACGCACGCATCCCACACCACGGCACACCGGCACACGCATACCACCCACACGCACACGATACCAGCAGACACACACCGCACACAGGACACACACGCATTACACACACACACACACACACGACACCACACCACA
>PIJE02000472.1:269189-276689 GCA_002895965.2 Coryphaenoides rupestris | reverse complement strand
CCCAACCAACCCCCCCCCCCCCCCTCTCTCTATTTCTCTCTCTCTCTCTCGCTCTCTCTCTCTCTCTCTCTCTCTCTCTCTCTCCACCCCCACCAGCACTAACCCATGATGGTCCTTGCAGCATTCCCACATTCCGACAGATAAAAGGGGGAGGGACCCGGGGGGAGTGAGGAGGAGGAGGAAGAGGAGGAGGAGGAGGGAGGACGGTTGGTGTTTGGTTGGTTTGTTGGTTGGTTGGTTGGTTGGCAGGAGGGTGGTGGGGTGGGGGGGGGGGTGCAGGAAGGATTTGAGGGTGCAGCCCTTTGCTAGAGTCTTTGGAGTGGGAGTCAGTGGGAGGGAGGGAGGGAGGGAGGGGTGGGGGGAGGTAGAATGTGTGAGGGTGTGTGTGAGTAAAGCCCCCCCCCCCCCCCTCCCCCCCCCCCCACTTACTAAAGGCATGATAAGCGTATCTCCCTCCCTCATGTGTGCAGGACACGACCCATTTGTTACTCGCCGTGTTCTCCCGGATTTGGACCTGACAGCCCCCTGGGTGTGAGACGGAGAACCTCCAGACAGACAGGGAGAGAGGGAGGGGGAGAGAGAGAGAGAGAGAGAGAGGAGAGAGAGAGAGAGAGAGAGAGAGAGAGAGATAGAGAGAGAGGGTGGGGGGGGTAGGGTCTCTTTCTCTCTCCTTCTCTCCCCCTCCCTCATAGAGAAGGAGAGAGAAAGTGAGAGAGTGGGAGAGGAAGAAAGGGAGAGAGAGAGCGGGAGGCGGGAATAGAGAGAAGAAGAGAGAGAAAGAGGAGGAGAGAGAGGAAGGGAGGGAGAGAAAGAGAAGGAGAGAGAGAGGGAGAGGGAGAGGGAGAGTGGGGATAGAGATAAAGAAAGAGAGGGAGCGTGGGAGATAGAGAGGAAGAGGGAGAATGAGAGAGAGAGAGGAGAGAGAGACATAGAGATAGAGGGAGGGGCAGAGAGGCTAAAGGAGTGATGGGAAACGTCTCATTTCCGTGTGAACTTTGGCCTCATTATCTCCGGTGGCTTGTAAAGCGGCCGGGCCTACGAGGTCAGGTGTTTCTGCTGCTGGACACCGTTATGGCATCGTCCTGCGTGTGTGTGTGTGTGTGTGTGTGTGTGGTGTGTGTGTGTGTGTGCGTGCGCGTGCGTGCGTGCGTGCGTGTGTGTGTGTGTGTGTGTGTGTGTGTGATTTGTGCAATAGAAATGAAGCGAAGCCAAACACACACATTTCTCTCTCTGTGTGCATCCGATAGGAAACCTTACCTTTGCTTTGACCGATTGTTCTGGGCCGAGGTTTTGAGCGGTGAAGGAATGCTCTCCTACTAACCGTGTTTGTTCCGCATGAAAACGGCGCAGATTTGAAACCCCAGAGCTTTGTATTTGAGTATTTTTTATTTGTATTGTATTTTCTTTTTTGGCGGTGGCGGTGGCGGGGGGGTTTATGTCAGTTTTGACATGAGGCCTGGTCGGCGTTAAGACACAATATATTCTTCCCCCGGAAAAACAATCTTGACTTTGTTTGTCGAAAAAACGACTCGTAACAACAACAATAGCCGAGGAGACGTCAACACAATGAGAATTCCATTAAGGCGCTCCGGCGCTAAATTAGAAAATGAAAATGAAAAAAAAACGGCGGTGGTTTGAAAAACGCCAAATGTCGGAAACCGGCCGTGAAAAACCGCACCAAACGCTCCGATGAAGAAAAAAAAACGGAAACAAATAAACGCTCGGGAACGTTTCGGAGCGCCGCTTTGATGCTGCTGCTGCTGCTGCCTGCTGATGATGCTGCTTGCTGCTGCTGCTGCTGCTGCTGCTGCTGTATGAATGATCTGCTGCTTGCTTGTCTGCCTGCTGCGGCTGCTGCTGTCTGCTGATGATGCCTGCTGCTGCTGCTTGCATGCCTGCTGCGCTGCTGCTGGCTGCTGCTGCTCTGCCGCTGATTGTGCTGCTGCTTGCTCGGAAAGATCGGGGAAACGATTCCCAATAACTCGATTGCAATTCAAGGCCGTTTCCCCCCCCCCCCCCCCCCGCGGTCCTCGATTAAAGGACGTCACATTTCCTGCGGTCTGGCCTTCTCGTCGTCTCGCTGGGGGTCTCACGGGGTCTCTGGGCCCGGGGTTCGACGCTGCCATGGCGACGCGCGGCGTAAACGCAAGGGACACCATCAGGGGCGGTGGGGGGGGGGGGTCCGGGGCGCGGGGGGGGGGGTTGTATTTAAAAGCTCATTGGGTGTAATCTCATCCTCTATCGGGGGGGGGGGGGCCAGCGCACGCTGTCAACACACCGCACACTCCGGTGTGTTGTTGTTGACCGCAACGCAACTCGCAAGCCTTGCAGCGGGACACGCCGTCGCGGGCCCCCGACGCGCGCGCACACACACACACACACACACACACACACACACACACACACCACACACACACAACCCAGACACACACACAACGCACACACACACACACACACACACACACACACACACACACACACACACACACACACGCATACACACACACACACACACACACACACACAAAGAGTACATGTGTTGAAGGAGAGGCAGCAGTATATCACTGTGGTACATAAAGATAAGAGTAGAGCAGGTTTAGATCATTCATAGTTACAAGAACGAATAATAGAACCAATTGCACATCCGCACGCACACAACCGACCTCTGTGTGACATTTTATTTATCACACTGTCCATAATAAACACGCTTACTTTGTTTGTCTCTCTCTCTCTCTCTCTCTCTCTCTCTCTCTCTCTCTCTCTCTCTCTCTCTCTCTCTCTCTCTCTCTCTCTGTCTCTGTCTCTGTCTCTCTCTCTCTCTGTCTCTCTCTCTCTCTGTCTCTCTGTCTCTCTCTCTCTCTCTCTCTGTCTCTCTCTCTCTCTCTCTCTCTCTCTCTCTCTCTCTCTCTCTCTCTCTCTCTCTCTGTCTCTCTTCTCTCTCTCTGTCTCTGTCTCTCTCTCTGTCTCTGTCTCTGTCTCTCTGTCTCTTTTTCTCTCTTTCTTTCTCGCTCTCTCTGGTTCAGAGCAGTGGAGAGAGAGAGATTGTGTGGGTCATGTTGTGGACAGAAGGAGGGGGAGGGAGGGAGGGAGGGAGGGAGTCCCTCACAGGGCAGGGTACAGGGCTGATACCTGGTGGACTTTAGGACCCAGCGAGCGAGAGAGCCCGGGCGGGCGGGCGGGCGGGCGGGTGTGTGGACGGCCCAGTGAGTGATTGAAGACAGGCCTCTTCATCATGCGTGTGATAGAAGCAAGGGATTGTTTTAAATATTTGCAGCGAGTGCGGCGTCCCGGGCCTGTTGAAAGCTCCTTGTGACTGTGTGTGTGTGTGTGTGTGTGTGTGTGTGTGTGTGTGTGTGTGTGTGTGTGTGTGTGTGTGTGTGTGTGTGTGTGTGTGTGTGTGTGTGTGTGTGTGTGTGTGTGTGCGTGCCTTGCGTCTTGCCGTAATGTGTTTTGCATGTATACATCCTCACTTGGTCAGAATGTTCTTTGTGTGTGTGTGTGGTTGTGTGTGTGTGTGTGTGGCTGTGGGTGTGAAGGCCTGTGGGCTTAGATGGTGTGTCCATGATAAACGGGGGGGTACTGAGAATCATGTGTGTGTGTGTGTGTGTGTGTGTGTGTGTGTGTGTGTGTGTGACGGTATATATTCCCGTAGATGTGTGAGAGAGAAGCTAAATGCTAATTACGGTCGCCGCAGACTACACGATGTTATGTTTTAATCTAAATATCGTTCCCTTAGCGGGAAAATAAACGTCAGAAGGCATTGGTGGGAAAAAAAAAAGAAAAAAAATCGGATTTTTATTTTCTTCGGTATTCACGGCGGGTTTCGTAAAAAATCGTTTGTTCTTCGTTCCTCGTCGTTGGTTTCCACGGAGACGGTAGTCTAGTCCCTTTTCAGGATCGGTGATACATTTAGCTGTTTTTTTTTTTACACTTTTTGCACACATCTTGAGTGACTTAGGCTCAATGTGGAAGCACAGTATGTGTGTTGTGTGTGTGTTTCCCCCCCGTTGCCTTCTTGCCGATCCCTGCGCCACAAGCTAAAGTTTAAATAACCGCACCAAAAAAGACCATGGAACATACCGGGCAGACCCGTGTGTGTGTGTGTGTGTGTGTGTGTGTGTGTGTGTGTGTGTGTGTGTGGTGTGTGTGTGTGTGTGTGTGTGTGTGTGTGTGTGTGTGTGTGTGTCTCTCTATCTATCTCTCTCTCCCGGATGACCGGCGACGCATTTCATCAAAAGCGTTGCGGTGCACAACACACGTGTTTCACATTTGGGTAAAAAAAATCGCGCAATAAAAGTCCCAACGATGACGGAAAAGAATCCGCGTGGAAGCCCGTCTCCCGACGCACGGGCGAATGAAGTAGGTCATCACCCCCCCCCCCCCCCCCCCCCCCGCGAAGCAAAGACCACTCTGATGGTATCGTTCATATTATTGGTCGATTCAACACAAATCTTTCAACGCACAAAAGAGAGGAAATAACAATCTAGAATCCCTCACTTCCTCAAATCTTACCCAACCCTTTATATTGACTAAATCCCTTTTTCCTCCACCCCCGCCTGCTCCTTTCCCTCCTCCTCCTTTTTCTCCTTTCCTTTCCTCCTCCTTCTCCTCTTCCTTCCTCCTCCTCTATTCCCCCCTCCTTCTTCTCCTTTTTTCCTCATCCTACTCCTCCTCCTCCACCTCCTCCTCATCCTACTCCTCCTCATCCACCACCTCCTCCTCATCCACCACCTCCTCCTTCTCCTTATTTCCTCCTCCACCGCCTCCTCACCCTCCTGCTCCTCCTCTTCCTCTTGTCCTTCTCCTCTCCCACCTGCCACCTCCTCCTCATGCCACTGCCTTCCTCCTACACCTCCTCTACCACCCCCTCCTCCACCCTCTCCTGCTCCTCTTCCTCTTGTCCTTCTCCTCTCCCACCTCCACCTCCTCCACCTCCTCCTCCTCCTCCTCCTCCTGGGTGGGTTAGTTCCGGGGTGAAGCGGCGCCAGAGTGGCCCCAGCTTGGTTCCAGGTCCGCCTCTGGGCCCCGCCGGCTCTGGCCGTCCATATAAACCCTCCGCAGTCCTGCTCTATTTGTACGCCGCTCTGCAGGGACCCGGGGGGCCAAAATGTGTGTGTGTGCGTGCGTGTGTGTGTGTGTGTGTGCGTGTGTGTGTGTGTGTGTGTGTGTGTGTGTGTGTGTGTGTGTGTGTGTGTGTGTGTGTGTGTGTGTGTGTGTGTGTGTGTGTGTGTGTGTCGTGCGTGTGTGGCGCACATTGGGGAACAGACACACATAAAAAAACCCGATTTCTACCTGTGTATTATTTACACAAACAATAAATGTGTATATACTGTATGTGTATATACTGTATGTGTATATACTGTATGTGTATATACTGTATGTGTATATACTGTATGTGTATATACTGTACATATTAGGGAACCTCTATGGCCACAATCTCCTATCCCCACCCAATATAGGTATCGAATATCTCGATAGCGATATATATATATATATATATACAGTATATACAGTATATATATATCATGATATACCTTTAGATATGCTGTCTAGTAATTCAATAAATTAATCATCTAGTTCACTATATAGAATAAGCACCTGGTAACGCCTATTTTTGCTCAACCTGTGCGATGAAATAATAATAATAATAATAATTGGTGATTAAATGCCCGTCCTAGGATAGTCTTCAATCATTCATCACTTCTCTGTAATGCAGCCTTTAAAAACCAGGATACACCACGATATACAATATAGAACAATATGATCGATAGAACGTCCATACAGTGGCCGGCCCCTCGGAGAACCTCTCATCTCGGTTCTCATCGTACCCGAGGGGGATTGTGTTTTATATACCGCTTTACGACACGAGGAAAAGCACATTAACTGATTAGCGAATATTGCTGCTGCCACAGCATCCTACTGGGATGGGCCCTTTCATATTATTGGTCGATTCAACACAAATCTTTCAACGCACAAAAGAGAGGAAATAACAATCTAGAATCCCTCACTTCCTCAAATCTTACCCAACCCTTTATATTGACTAAATCCCTTTTTCCTCCACCCCCGCCTGCTCCTTTCCCTCCTCCTCCTTTTTCTCCTTTTCCTTTTCCTCCTCCTTCTCCTCTTCCTTCCTCCTCCTCTATTCCCCCTCCTCTCTCCTCCTCTTCCTCTCCTCCTCCTCCACCCCTCCTCATCTCTTCCTCCTCTCCCACCTCCACCTCCTCCTCTCCCTCCCTCTCCTCCTCTACTGAGAAAATGTCTTACTGCTATTTATTGGTCTCTGCCAATGCTTGGTTGTGTTAAATAGTGTGCTTTTCTGACATGTTGAATCATATTTACAATGTGTTACTGTATCTGAGTGATAGCTGATCAATTTAAATCAATAATTGGTGTCCAGTTGAACTTATTCCACATAGTTTAGGTCTTTTACTCGCACCTTTACTCAAACTGTTGCGTAATTAGGCCACATGATGTCGTATAACTAAGGTTTTACTTCTACATAATACAGCAAAAGGTGTATAATATATAATGCAAATACTAATAAATAAATAAATTAATTAATAATTTTCAATTGTTAGTGTTTGTATGACTATTTTCTTTAAAACTACACAAATGGACGTTAATGGTCTCAAACTCAATAGAAATATACACAACCCCATGGGGACGTTTAATGTCTCAATCAAATAGAAAATAATTTCAAGAGCATTTCAATTATTGTAACCTCCTCATGCCACTGCCTTCCTCCTACACCTCCTCTACCACCCCCTCCTCCACCCTCTCCTGCTCCTCTTCCTCTTGTCCTTCTCCTCTCCCACCTCCACCTCCTCCACCTCCTCCTCCTCCTCCTCCTCCTGGGTGGGTTAGTTCCGGGGTGAAGCGGCGCCAGAGTGGCCCCAGCTTGGTTCCAGGTCCGCCTCTGGGCCCCGCCGGCTCTCCGTCCAATAATATCTAACTGTCCATGTTTATTGATAATGAACAATGCATGATATTAAATGGACATCAGAAACAATTATAGAACCTCTACCAAACATGTCCCAACATACCTTACATACTGTACTGTCATTTGGGATATTCGATGCAAAATAAACAGCCTGGATATTTATTTAAATGACAAAATGACAAATGACACACTGACCCTAAGTGCAACTATATAATAATGTCATTTCTAAATATGACCTGTAATACTACCTCATCTCTCATCATGTGCAATATTCTTAATGTCATGTGCAATACCTCTTCTACATTACCTTTCAACAGTATGTGAAATATTCTTAATATTCTTTCTACCATCTGCAATACTACCCCTAACCATTATTATTATCACAGCTTTGTTACACTTCAATTATGACAAATTGTCTTATCCGCCAGAATACCTTATCTTGCCTATATACACTGCTCAAAAGAATTAAAGGAACACTTATTAATCAGAGTATTGCATCAAGTCAATTAAACTTCTGGGATATTGATCTGGTCAGTTAAGTAGCAGAGGGGGTTGTGTTG
>PIJE02000472.1:251689-264189 GCA_002895965.2 Coryphaenoides rupestris | reverse complement strand
GCAATATTCTTCTGTTGGTATTCACTCTCGGTTTTGAGTTGTTGGTGGATTGGATGATTGCACTCACCCACAGTAATAAGGAAAAAACACATATTGGCCATTTTACACTTTATTCATTTTACACCTGTCAGGGACCTCAGTAGCGGGTGGAAGATCCATACGCAGTCACAACAGCTTGGCACCACCTCCTCATGCTGGTCACAGCCCTGGTCACAACACTGCTGTGGGATGGCATCCCATTCTCAAACAGGATTTGCCGCAAGTCAGCCACATGGTTGCGTTGGTCACCTGGCACGTACAGCACGCCCAAGCCTGATCCCACAAGTGTTCAATTGGGTTGAGGTCTGGACTCACGGCAGGCCATTCCATCCTCTCCACTCCCAAATTCTGGAGGTACTCTGTGATGATCTGGCTCTGTGGGGCGAGCGTTGTCATCCTGGAGGATGGAGTTAGGTCCCAGATTCTGGAGATATGGGATCGCCACTGGCTCCAGAATCTCATTCCGATATCTCACTGCAGTGAGATTGCCTTCAATGATGACAAGTTCTGTTTTGCCTGTGAGAGAGATACCGCCCCACACCATGACACTGCCATCCAGCTTCCGCAGACAGAACCTTGATTCATCACTGAACATGACGTTGCCCTACATTCTTAGGTTCCACTGTCGGTGCTGTCGACACCAGCGCAAACGGGCCTGACTGTGAAGGGCAGTCATTGCAGGCTTCCTGGTAAGCTCGAGAGTGGCAGTCATTGCAGGCTTCCTGGCAGCCTTATAAGCACGAAGACCAGCCATGTGCAGTCTGTTCCTCACCGTCTGATCAGAGATCTGTCTGTGGTACCGTTGTGCAAATCTTGCCTGTAAATCTCTGGAAGAAAGTGATGTATAATATGTGTGTGTGTTGTGTGTGTGTGTGTGTGTGTGTGTGTGTGTGTGTGTGTGTGTGTGTGTGTGTGTGTGTGTGTGTGTGTGTGTGTGTGTGTGTGTGTGTGTGTGTGTGTGTGTGTGTGTGTGTGTGTATATGTTTGTGTGTGTGTGTGTGTGTGTGTGTGTGTGTGTGTGTCGTTCCACTCACTCAGGTCTGAACATGTCACTGAGGCCTGTTAGTGACACACACACACACACACACACACACACACACACACACACACACACACACGACACGACACTCCCCCCCCCCCTCCCCTCCTCTCTCCTCTTCCTCTCCTCCTCTCCCCCTCTCCCTCCCCCTCTTCCTCCCTCTCCCCAAGCGCTCACCAGGACTCGGACAGCGGAGCTGTCCAGACTTCTGGTTCGTTGCAGTTGTGGTGTTTTTGGGTTGGTTGTGTCATGCGACAGTGATTAGACTGTTTTTTCTCTGATTTCTCTCTGTGTTATTTTGTGGCTTGTTCATAATTCTTTAGTGTGTCTTGGTTTGTTGTTGTGTGTTTAGTGTTGGGTAATCTATTGAGTGTGGTGTGAGTGGAGTGGTTGAGTGGTGTGTGGGTGAGTGGTGGTGAGTGAGTGCGATGTGTGGATATTATCCATCAAACGTGGCTTTCTCTCACCTTGCCCCCCCGCAGCTTCTAAACCCCAAAAACCACACACACTCACTCACACACTCACTCACACACTCACTCACACACTCACTCACACACTCACTCAATCACTCACTTACGCACACACGTGAAACACACACACACACACACACACATCAAGCATTTGCACACATTCATACACATAAACACACAAATGCAAAAACATGCACATCAAGCACATGCATCCCTTCACACACACACACACACACACACACATATTCTATGTTTCACACACACTCACACACACACACACACACACAAATCTGTTTCCCACACAGACACACACAAACAAAAAATCTGCTTCACACACACACATATATATACTCACTACACACACACACACACACACACTCACACGTATATATACACACACACACACACTACATACATACTCCCCAGTGGTCAGTCCAGCCACCTGTGTGTGTTCTGGGCGGGGCCAACAGAGAGCAGAGTTTGTCCTACCGGTCGACCATCACTCACAGGCTGTCTGAAACACATTGTCCAGGAAGATTAGCAGCCCACTGGGTTCATGTTACACACACACACACGCACACACACACACACGAAACACACACACACACGTACACACGGAACACACACACAGAACACACACGCACACACACACACACACACACGGAACACACACGTACACACGGAACACACACACAGAACACACACGCACACATACACACACACATACACACAAACACACACACACACACACACACACACACACACACACAAACACACACACACACACACACACACACACACATACAGGTATACACACACACACACACACGCACACACATATACACACACACAGGACACACACACATACACTCACACGGGACACACACACACTCTCACACGGGACACACACACACACGGAACACTCACACACACACACACTGCGCGCACACACACACACACTGCACACACACACACACTGTGCGCACACACACACCTCCTGGCGGTGCACTGGTTGACCTGGAGGTGTTAAGCCGGGATCTCCGCTCAGCTCCTCGTCTGGTCGGCATCGTAATACTAGCAGTAGTAGTAGTAGTAGTAGTAGTAGTAGTAGTAGTAGTAGTAGTAGTAGTAGTAGTAGTAGTAGTAGTAGTAGTATTCTGCGTACTCGCGCATTGATCGCACTGAGTCGTGAAGTAGGCTTCACCGATTCAGGGTAGACGGCGTCGTCGTTCAAACCACAAACACACACACACACACACACATGCGGACAAGCACACACACACAGACACACACACACACACACGCGTGCGGATAAACAGGGTGACTTCCGGTGGTACGCAAAAACAAATACTATTTTGTTTTCGTCGGGAATTCTGTTTTGTGCTTTGTGGGGCACATACAGTAATGCTCCCTTTTCTAAAATGTCAGTGAGTTGGAAAAACTCAAACGTGTTCTATGAAAAAGTTACGGAATAAAAGAAGAAGTAAAAGAAAAACCTCAAAAGGCCCAGAAGGACAGCACAACACAACACAACACAACACAACACAACACAACACAACACAACACAACACAACACAACACAACACAACACAACACAACACAACACAACACAACAACACAACACAACACAACACAAACAAACACACAAAAACACAAACACAACAACGAACAACAAACCACACGAAGCACAAAGCTCGCTTGAAGAGGGGGGGGGGGGGGGGGTGAACAAAACACACAATGTACAAAACAACGTGCGATAAAAACCAATATAAACTCCTCAAAAAAAGTTCGGAAACGTTATTTCGGTCGATTATTCCTCCCCTTTAATAATACCAATTGGTATTGTATTTTATATCGTTGGAAAGGCCTGATTAGTCACCTTTACAACGAGGTACAACTTGTAAGGATCATGCATTCGTGGAATGCAGCACCACAGCTAACCGTGTGGGTAGCGGCCCAAAAAAATGTGCCAAAATCCCCTGCAATATTCTTCTGTTTGGTATTCACTCTCGTTTTGAGTTGCTTGGTGGATTGGATGATTGCACTCACCCACAGTAATAAGGAAAAAAACACATATTGGCCATTTTTACACTTTATTCATTTTACACTGTCAGGGACCTCAGTAGCGGTGGAAGATCCATACGCAGTCACACAGCTTGGCACCTCCTCCTCATGCTGGTCCACTAGCCTAGGTCACACACTGCTGTGGATGGCTCCCATTCCTCAAACAGGATTTGGCCGAAAGTCAGCCAACATGGGTTGCGTTGGTCACTCTGGCACGTACAGCACGCCCAAGCTGATCCCACAAGTGTTCAATTGGGTTGAGGTCTGGACTCACGGCAGGCCATTCCATCCTCTCCACTCCCAAATTCTGGAGGTACTCTGTGATGATCCTGGCTCTGTGGGGGCGAGCGTTGTCATCCTGGAGGATGGAGTTAGGTCCCCAGATTTCTGGAGATATGGATCGCCACTGGCTCCAGAATCTCATTTCCGATATTTCACTGCAGTGAGATTGCCTTCATGATGACAAGTTCTGTTTTGCCTGTGAGAGAGATACCGCCCCCACACCATGACACTGCCATCCAGCTTCCGCAGACAGAACCTTGATTCATCACTGAACATGACGTTTGCCTACAATTCTTAGGTTCCACTGTCGGTGCTGTCGACACCAGCGCAAACGGGCCTGACTGTGAAGGGCAGTCATTTGCAGGCTTCTGGCAGCCTTATAAGCACGAAGACCAGCCATGTGCAGTCTGTTCTCACCGTCTGATCAGAGATCTGTCTGTGGTACCGTTGTGCAAATCTTGCCTGTAAATCTCTGGATGAAAGCCTACGGTTCCTCAGTGAAGCAAGGCGTGAGGAACTGGTCTTCTTGGGTGTTGTCTTCCTGGACGGCCACTTCGTGGTCTGTCTTTGTCCTCACCAGTCTCACGGACCTTGGTTCCTAAGTTTGGAAATGGTACCAGGGCTGACACCAAATAATGCTGCCACTGCGTACCGGGAACACCAGCTTCCACGTTGCCCTATTGACCTTATCCTGAAGGGACAAACGTGGCACGTTTATGCTTGGAGCACAAACAACTCAACAAAGTTGCAGGACCATGCACACAAGTGCTGTCAATTAGGTGCCAATCAGGTGCCAGTCACACACCTGTGACTGGCATACACCTGCCTGCACTGAAGCTCAAAACGAGAGTGAATACAACAGAAGAATATTGCAGGGGGATTTTTGGCACATTTTTTTTGGGGCCTCTACCCACACGGTTAGCTGTGTTGCTCATTCCACGAATGCATGATCCTTACAAGTTGTACCTCGTTGTAAAGGTGACTAATCAGGCTTTCCAACGATATAAATTACAATACCAATTGGTATTATTAAAGGGGAGGAATAATCGACCGAAATAACGTTTCCGAACTTTTTTGAGAGCAATTTATTATCCAACTCGGTGTATATTATATTATTGACTCAGCAGGATTCTCTACCGGTGGGTCGTGAGGGCATTTTCACCGGACCCCCCGGAGAGCGTACGCCAAAACTAAATCATCTTCAGAAAGAAGCCCGTGAATCAACTGATGTTTCAGGATTCAAGAGTCAAGATTCAAATCGTGTATTCGTCACGTACAGTATGTACACATACATGAGTACAAATTTGAGGGATCTGAATCAGAATATTTACAATATTTACAGTAAAAAATAGACCAGCACTAATGAGGCCATATATAAATTACAAAAAAAGATATGAAACAATATAGAATAAAGTGAGTAGAGACCATGTCGACGCCATTCAATGTTAATTCGTGTTTCAGTGGCTGTCCTGTTGTATTGAGTTTAGCCCCAATTTTTTGGTCAATGTTTCTAACAGTACGTGAAGGCATGATTATTGATCACTGCAATATTGGTGAATACATTTTTTTATTTTTTGTGTCGGGGGGTGGTTGTGATTTAATGACTCGTGATACATTTACATTTACATTTACATTTAGGGCATTTGGCAGATGCTTGAATCCAAAGTGTCTTACAAAGAGTACATTTGTCAAAAGAGAGACAGCAATATATCACTGTGGTACATAAAGATAAGAACAGAGCAGGTTTCAAGCATTCATAGTTGTGTCTGTTAATAAACAGACATGTGTGTGTGTGTGTGTGTGTGTGTGTGTGTGTGTGTGTGTGTCCCGTTGTTCAGAACTGCACTGAACTGAACTTGTTGTTATGTTGACCTTTTGACCCGAAAACGGTCGTTCGGCGACGTCCACTCAGGGGGTCGGGGGTTCGGGGTTCTCGTCGGGACGATGTCGACGTAAATGTTCACCGTAATGTGTGTGTGTGTGTGTGTGTGATGGAAGGGGCCGGGTTACCGGACCGCGACGCCTCATTGCTACACAAGCTGATGAAAGCCAGCCCCCCCCCCCCCACCCCTCCTGCTGATGCTGTCATCGTCTTGTCTGTCTGTCTGTCTGTCTGAACGTTTACCCAGGGAACAGACAGACTGTCTGTCTGCTCCCCGGGTAAACGGAAGCCCCGCCCCTCGAGCGGTTAGCATGTCGAGTGCCCTGCGCTCCCTCCCTCCACCAATGCTGTGTGTGTGTCTGTCTTCAATGTGTGTGTCTGGTGTGTGTGTGTGTGTGTACAGTGTGCAGTGCTTGAAGTGTGTGTGCGTGTGTGTCTGTGTGTGTGTGTGTGTGTGTGTGCATGCGTGTGTGTGTGTACAGTGTGCAGTGCTTGAAGTGTGTGTGCGTGTGTGTTTGAAGTGAGTGAGTAAACTGTGTGAACTCTGTCGACTGCTCTTTAAAACCGTCTTTAAAATGCGAGCGAATCACCGCACACTCACACATTCACTCACACACTCACACATTCACTCACACACTCACACATTCACTCACACACTCACACATTCACTCACACACTCACACATTCACTCACACACTCACACATTCACTCACACACTCACACACCAAGAATTGTCTTTCCTTCGGTGGTGGTGGTCGGTGGTCGGCCCTTGAACTGGTGGTCTTTGCTTTGCTTTCCCTGTCTCTGCTTTGTACAGTCCAGGACCAAACTCTCGAGGCTGTGGTATAGCCAGGGTTGGGTCGGACCGGGGTAGGGCGGTGTCCGGTACAGGTACCGGTGTGGGCCGACATCATAATGATGATCATCATCATCATCGTCTTTGTACGGACCGGCATTCCGTCCCGTCCTGCTGTCCTTCCGTCCGTCCGTCCATGCATCCGTCCGTCTCCTCTCAGGACTCACAGACCCCTAAAGACAATAAAGTAAAGGACACAAGAAGCTCATTAGAGACCGCGAGGGCCCAGAGTGCTATCGGAAAAGCAATGAAAGGCAACGATCCTGTAGCCTTGGTGGCGGCAGTAGCCCCGCCCCCACTCTGCCTCCGCAGTCGCCCGGCCCCGCCCACTCTGCCTCCACCAGCGCTCAGCCCCGCCCCATTCTATTTTACGATACTCTTAATGGAAACGGATGGAAATGATGGTCCACTTATGTCGGTTTTTTTTTTATCAATTCACGAAGTGATGACAAAGCGCGGCGTCTGCCTCGACCGACTCCTTGATACGCTCGTCCTGTCACAACGGAATGAAGCCGACGGCGACATAATCACTTTATTTCTATCGCACCTTTAAGAACAGAGTTCACAAAGTGCGTTGACAGTCAAAGTAAAAGCGGGTTACTTAGTCCGAAGACAATATAACCACGGAAAGCAGAAGAGAAAGGCCAGACAAGATCACGGTAAAGTTAAGATGAAGTTGGAACGAGAAGACAATAAAAAAAAGAAATAAAAAGAATAAAAGCAATACAAGAATTAAAGGCAATAAAAAGACACATAAATCACATAACAGCGAGGATGTAAAAAGGGGTTTTAAGAAGAGATTTAAAAGAAGTCACTGATTCTGCAAACCTTATCTTACATTTACAAGTCGGGACTCTCTCTCTCTCTCACTCTTGCCTTCTCTCTCTCTCTCTCTCTCTCTTGCCTTCTCTCTCTCTCTCTCTCTCTCTCTCTCTCTCTACCAGACCACACTACAGACCAGACCAGACCACACTACACCAGACCAGACCAGACCAGACCAGACCACACTAGACCACACCAGACCAGACCAGACCACACTACACCAGACCAGACCACACTACACCAGACCAGACCAGACCACACTACACCAGACCAGACCAGACCACACTAGACCACAACCACACCAGACCAGACCACGCTACACCAGACCACACTACACCAGACCAGATCAGACCACACTAGACCAGACCAGACCAGACCACACTACACCACACCAGACCAGACCACACCAGACCACACCAGACCAGACCACGCTACACCAGACCACACTAGACCAGACCAGATCAGACCACACTAGACCAGACCAGACCAGACCACACTACACCACACCAGACCAGACCACACCAGACCAGACCAGACCAGACCAGACCACACCAGACACAGACCACAGACCAGACCAGACCACACTACACCACACCAGACCAGACCAGACCACACTACACCACACCAGACCAGACCAGACCACACTAGACCAGACCAGACCAGACCACACTACACCACACCAGACCAGACCACACCAGACCACACTAGACCAGACCACACTACACCAGACCACACTACACCACACCAGATCAGACCACACTAGACCAGACCACACTAGACCAGACCAGACTGGACCACACCAGATCAGACCACACTAGACCAGACTGCACCAGACTAGACCACACTAGACCAGACCACGCTACACCAGACCAGACCAGACAACACTACACCACACCAGACCAGACCAGACCATACTAGACCAGACCGCACCAGACCACACTACACCAGACCAGACCAGACCACACTACACCACACCAGACCAGACCAGACCACACTAGACCAGACAGCACCAGACCACACTACACCAGACCAGACCAGACCACACTAGACCACACCAGACCACACTACACCAGACCAGACCAGACCACACTAGACCAGACAGCACCAGACCACACTACACCAGACCAGACCAGACCACACTAGACCAGACCAGATCAGACCACACTCGACTACACTACACCACACCAGACCAGACCACACTACACCAGACCAGATCAGACCACACTAGACCACACCAGACCAGACCACACTACACCAGACCAGATCAGACCACACTAGACCACACCAGACCAGACCACACTACACCAGACCAGATCAGACCACACCAGACCAGACCACACCACACTACACCAGACCGCACCAGACCAGACCACACTACACCAGACCAGATCAGACCACTCCAGACCAGACCGCACCAGACCAGACCACACCACACCGAGACCACCCCACCAGGCTCCCCTCCAAGAATACCGCGACTTCTTCCACAGGAAGGTGGGTGTTTGACTAACGTGACCCTGATGTCGGAAGGGATATATACTCGGAAGGAAAGTGCTGACCACAAAAAACCCACGCCCTGACAGGCTCCCCAGGGGTGGGTTTTGACCCCCCCCCCCATCGGCACCCCGTCCCTTCCACCTCCACCCCCCTGTGCTGCCCTATCGCTTTACTACACCCTCGGGAACCGCAACCCGGCGGGCCTCCGGGCAACTCTGCTGAACCCAACACCCAGGGAGGGCGGAGGAAACAGCAGGAGGAGGGAGGTGGAGGAGGAGGGAGGAGGGAGGAGGAGGAGGAGGAGGTGGGAGGTGGAGGTGGAGGAGGAGGAGGAGGAAGGAGGTGGAGGAGGGAGGAGGAGGAGGAGAGGGTGGAAGGAGGAGGTGGAGGAGGGGAGGAGGAGGAGGCAGGAGGAGAGGAGCAGATGGGAGGTAGAGAGAGAGAGGAAACAAATGAAGCAGAGAGAGAATACAGCACAAACACACACATCACTCACACACCACACAACACACAACACACACACACACACACACACACACACACACACACACACACACACACACACACACACACACACACACAATAACTCTCTCACTCACACAAACACACAGTTTCACACACTCTCACACCTCAACAATTACTGAGCGCCGCGGTTCGCGCACACACACATCAAAGCGTCGCTGCGGGTATCGCGGTGAGCTGAGGGGGGGCGTCGGCCTCGCCGGGTTATGCCCCCCCCCCCCCCCCCCCCGTTGTTGTGGCGACGGGTTCTGGAGGGGGTGGGGGGGCTGTGGGGGGTCGGGGGTCGCAGGGTGGGAGTCTAGAGGGTTAAGTGATGCAATGCTATAAACTAAGTAATGACTGGGTGGGAAAAAAGTACAGAGGAAGACTGAGGAGAGAGAGAGAGAGAGAGAGAGAGAGAGAGAGAGAGAGAGAGAGAGAGAGAGAGAGAGAGAGGGAGAGAGCGAGAGAGAGAGAGAGAGGGAGAGAGAGAGAGACCATCCTTGGTGAGAATACCACATAACTGCTGTGTAAGAACCCATGGGGTCTGTGTGTGTGTGTTTTACATATGTGTGTGTCTGTGTGTGTGTGTGTGTGCATGTGCATGCTGTGTGTGTGTGTCTATGTGTGTGTGTGTACATGTGTGTGTGTCTAGTGTGTGTGTGTGTGTGTGCATCTATACATGTGTGTGTGTCTATGTGTGTGTCCTGTACATGTGTGTGTGTGTGTGTGTGTGTGTGTGTGTGTGTGTGTGTGTGTGTGTGTGTGTCTATGTGTGTGTGTGTGTGTGTGTGTGTGTGTGTGTGTGTGTGCCCCAGCAGGCCCAGGGATAACAGCACATGTAACTTCATGTAAAGCGCTAAACTTAGAGCGGCCTCCGAGTGCCCGGCATGCCAGGACCCCCCCCCCCCCCCCCCCACCACCACCCCCACCTCCACCACCACATCCACCCCACCCCACCACCACCATCAACACCACCACCTCCACCACCAGCCCACCACCTCCACACCATGCCTACTCCACATCACCCATCAAGACTCAAAGACACAGCCATCACCACCACCACAGAGAGAGAGAGAGAGAGAGAGAGAGAGAGAGAGAGAGAGAGAGAGAGAGAGAGAGAGAGAGAGAGAGGGAGAGAGAGATAGAGACATACTCATCGATTTCTGTTTAATTTGGTGTATTTATTATTAGATCTGTCATATTTTGTTGCGTTATTATTCTTCTTCTTCTTATTATTATTATTCTTAATATTATTATTATTATTTGTATTATATATTTGTATTATTATTATTACTTAGAGAGAGAGAGAGAGAGAGAGAGAGAGAGACAACAGCGAGACAGAGGCGGAAAGAGAGAGAGCGAGAGAGAGAGAGAGAGAGAGAGAGAGAGAGAGAGAAGCACTGAGCGAGTCCCTACTACCACCAAAAAAACCGCCGTGGCCTCATTCTATAACCCCACGCTCTCTCTCTCTCTCTCTCTCTCTCTCTCTCTCTCAGTGAGTGTGTGCGTCGCTGTGTTGGCTTCAAAATGGCCTCTTTTTCGGGGGCCACACAACAACAACAACACCACCGTCTGTTCAAGCGGCCCGACCGCCGGAGCGAGGTCAATCGAACGCGGCTTGACGTCGCCGCGGGTTACGTATTCGGCGGGAAACTGTGCTTAAATGTAACCGGTATTGTGTATTCGGGACACGAACTAGGACAGTCATTATTTGCCGCCAGCCCACCGGATGAGACGGGACATTCCGGACTGTGTGGCACTGTGCTCACCGGACCCACCTCCCCACCGACCCTCCCTCTCCCCTCTCGTCCCCCTGTCAACCCCGTCGTCCATCACCGTGGCGATGGCGACAGTCAGTGGTGGCGCAAGTGTCTCAAACACGCCACAGACACAGACACACACGTACTGTATGTACCAGCCTGAAACGAACACGCCGCCGCTGCCGCCGCGACCCGACACGGACACGGATTCCCGCATACCGACCCTCAAAAGAGCCCCCGCCCCCCCCGCTCCCCTCCTCCTCTTCCTACTGCCGCAAGACCCCCGCGGTGCACGACATTCATTCACGTTCACGCGGCCGCCGCCCCCCCCCCTCGAGCTCAGAGAAGGCCGTATTTCACGTTGACACCCCTACACTGCTCCTACTGCCACCACCACCACCACCACCACCACGGTGGTGGGTGGGTGGGTGGGTGGTGGTGGTGGTGGTGGTGGTGGTGGTGGTGGTGATGTAGGCGTACAGATACAGAGACAGCTGTAGAGAGATGAATTGTACTGACTGGGGCCGGAAGATTAGCCTCAAGTCTTTGCTTTGAACGTGTGTCCAGTGCGCTTTGGTGTACTTTTGGTGTGCGTGTGTGTGTGTGTGCGTGTGTGTGTGTGTGTGTGTGTGTGGTGTGTGTGTGTGTGTGCGTGTGTGCTGTGTGTGTGTGTGTGTGTGTGTGTGTGGTGGTGTGTGGTGTGTGTGTGTGTGGTGTGTGTGTGTGTGTGTGTGTGTGCTGTGTGTGTGTGTGTGAGGTGTGTGTGTGTGTGTGTGTGTGTGCTGTGTGTGTGTGTGTGTGTGTGTGTGTGCTGATGTGTGTGTGAGTGTGTTCTCCTCATACTAAAGTTCTCCGTCATAACGAGGAGTGACAAAACACACGCAACACACACACACACACACACACGCAGGCAACACACACACGCACACACACACACACACACACACACACACACACACACACACACACACACACACACACACAGAACACACACAGCACACACACACACACACACACACACACACACACACACATAGACTAACCAGACAAAAACACAAGAGAACACAAACACACACACACACTCAAACTGCATTTAGAGAGAAGAGATGAGAGACACAGAGACACAGAGAGACAGAATAGATACAGAGAGAGACGGGACAGAGACACACAGAGAGACAGCGAGAGAGAGAGAGAGAGAGAGAGAGAGAGAGAGAGAGAGAGCAGGCAACGCAACTACGCAAAGCTTAGTAATTCACACTGACTTTACGAGACACACACACACACACAC
>PIJE02000472.1:247271-250086 GCA_002895965.2 Coryphaenoides rupestris | reverse complement strand
TGGTCTGGTCTGGTCTGGTCTGGTCTGGTCTGGTCTGGTGTAGTGTGGTCTGGTCTGGTCTGGTGTGGTCTGGTCTGGTCTGGTGTAGTGTGGTCTGGTCTGGTCTGGTGTGGTCTGGTGTGGTCTGGTCTGGTCTGGTGTAGTGTGGTCTGGTCTGGTCTGGTGTAGTGTGGTCTGGTCTGGTGTAGTGTGGTCTGGTCTGGTCTGGTGTGGTCTAGTGTGGTCTGGTCTGGTCTGGTGTAGTGTGGTGTTTACCCGCGTGGGTGTTTTGTCTGTTGGGACTGAATTTCCGTTGTTGTCTCGTGTTGAGGGTTTTATTTTGATTGTGTTTCCGCCTCTCCGCTGCGTGTGGGTCTCATAATGAGAGGAATTAGAGATGTAGAACAAGGTTGTGTTTCCAGGGAGCCCAGATAATAGATTCCTGTGATGTGTGTGTGTCTGTATGTGTGTGTGTGTCTCTGTGTCCACGCGTGTGTGTGTGTGTGTGTGTGTGTGTGTGTGTGTGTGTGTGTGTGTGCAGGCACTGGCAGGGCTCCAGACTGCCGCCAATTTGGGAGAATTCGAGATTCGTGCGATCTTCGATTTCGGTGCCACCCAATGATGTGCTAGCGATGCCACTAACTGACTGAACTACTGCCTTGCAGCACCACCTCCAGGGTAACGTGGTAGTTTGAAGCCCTGGTGTGTGTGTGTGTGTGTGTGTGTGTGTGTGGGTGGGTGGGTGTGTGTGTGTGTCTCTGTGTGTATGTGTGTGTGTGCGTTTTGTCTCGTTTGTCTGTCCTAATGGGGACTTGGACCTGACTGCACACACACTCGCATTGTGTGTGTGTTGTACTGTATGTGTGGGTGTGTGCGTGAGTGAGTGCGTGTGTGTGTGTGTGTGCGCACATGTGTGTGTTTTCAGGTTCAGAAATTAACAAAGTCCGGGTGGCCAATTATCAAAACTCTCAAGGCAGCAGAACGTAATTGTTGTTGTTGTGTTGTGTTGTGTTACGTGTGTGTGTGTGCGTGTGTGTGTGTGTGTGTGTGTGTGTGTGTGAGAGAATAGCTCACACACATGCACACACACACACACATGCGTGTATTTAGGTTTGATTGAAAACATCTGAAAGCATAAAGAATTAAAAAGAGTTAAAGAAAGCATAAAGAGTTGCAGGCCCCCCCCCGGTGGTGATTGGTGGAATTAATTATTCCACGTTTGTGTGCGGCGTTCTCAGTCCATGTCGGGGACGGTCCTCGTAAACGCCGGCCCCGCAATCGGCCCTCGGAACTCATCTCCAGAGGGCGGACGAAACCACCGAAGGGCTCCTCGATGTAGGACAGGTGTGTGTATGTGTGTGTGTGTGTGTGTGTGTGTGTATCTGAGTGTGTGTGTGTGTGTGTGTGTGTGTGTGTGTGTGTGTGTGTGTGTGTAGGGTGACATGCGAGTGTGTAGGATGTGTCACGTTTTTCACCCCTCTGTCTCCCCCCCGGGAGGGCATGGTGGGGTGGGTGCGCGGGAGGGTGGTGGGTGCGTGGGAGGGTGGTGGGTGAACCCTGGAGCGCCGTGTGATTTATGATTGGACGAGGCAGGGGTGAGGGGTGGGCCGAACGACCGCCAACCAACCAACCAGAATGCGCCCAACGACCGAACACTGCAGTTAGAAGTTACAAAATACCAAAAGAAAATTCCAAGTGTGTGAGTAGGTACCCGACCGCAAGTGACTCAGTTTCGGGGCGGCTGTAGCTCAGGTGATAAGAGCGGTTGTCTGGCAACAGGAAGGTTGCTGGTTCGATCCCCGGGTTCCTCCCCCTCCTAGCTAAGTGTGGAGGTGTCCCTGAGCAAAACACCACCTAACCCTACCTGCTCCTCCTCCTAGCTAAGTGTGGAGGTGTCCCTGAGCAAGACACCACCTAACCCTACCTGCTCCTCCTAGCTAAGTGTGAAGGTGTCCCTGAGCAAGACACCACCTAACCCTACCTGCTCCTCCTAGCTAAGTGTGGAGGTGTCCCTGAGCAAGACACCACCTAACCCTACCTGCTCCTCCTAGCTAAGTGTGGAGGTGTCTCTGAGCAAGACACCACCTAACCCTACCTGCTCCTCCTAGCTAAGTGTGGAGGTGTCCCTGAGCAAGACACCACCTAACCCTACCTGCTCCTGACGTGTTGGTTGTTACCTTGCATGGTTGACACCGCCGTCGGTGTATGAATGGGTGAATGTGAGGCAACTGTAAAGCACTTTGGATAAAAGTGTTGACTAGTCGTAGCACACTTGGAATTTCCAGGGTGGTGGTGATGTGAACAGGTGACTTTTTTCAGATTTTTTTTAAAGCTCACCTCTCCCCCCCCCCCCCGCCTCCTCTTCCTCCTCTTCCTCCTCCGCCACCTAAGATGGACGACCACCAAGGTCAACCCCCCCCCCCGGCTCTGTGTCACCTGCCGCGCTGAGCAAACAGCACCGAAAAGACACGGCGGGCAAAATTAATGAGCCGCCGGCCGACCCCCCGACCCCTTCGGCGGGGGAGTCTAAGGTGTCGGATCGATATCAGTCAAGGCCGAAACTTCTGTACGGCCGACATGCCGGAGACAATGTAGAGGGAGAGGAGAGAGTCACCGATACCACCGTGGGCTGGAAGGGGACTCTGCTAACAACAAGAGAGGAAATACCGGGACCATAAAGCTCTATCTTATCTTATCTTATCTTATTCTAGAACTTGCCGGACTTTTCTAGCGGTGCTATTATTTCCACTGAATTGGTTGAATATTAGAATAATATTAAACAGCCTCATTTGTCAACGAGGCTATTTAATTTCACACAAGAGTACACAAAAATAGG
>PIJE02000472.1:237271-239771 GCA_002895965.2 Coryphaenoides rupestris | reverse complement strand
GTTGTTGTTGTTGTCGTTGTTGTTGTTGTCGTTGATGTTGTTGTTGTTGTCGTTGATGTTGTTGTTGTTGTTTTCATGGAGAACAACAACAACAACAACAACAACAGTGAGGTTTTGAACTTGAGTTAGAAGTGGGATGAAGTCATCAGGCTTTCAGTTAAAGTTAAACTTAAAGTTCAAGTTTTCATTAAACTTCACTAAATACGGTTTTTGCCCAAGTAGGGAGGCTGGAGATTTTTGGGTAAAAACATGATTCAAAAAATATATTTTGTCATGTTTTATATTTGATATATCTATTTTTTGTATATATTTGGCTTTTGGTAGTTTTTTGTATGATACATTCTAAATAATCTATAATACAGAGTATTTGCAAGTGTTTAAATTGGACGATGACGCAAATGAAACATTCCATAGTAACTTGAGTGCAACATTAGTTTAATTGATTAACGCTAAATCTTAACATAGAATAGTTGGTCACAATATAATGAATCAGTCAGTACATGCATTTTCTCGATTTAATGAAATTAGAATTGAATTCATTCATTGTCTCGGTCTGAATTCACTTGGTTCTGAAGATGCTGTTCTACTCTTATCTTTGTGTACCGCCAGCGATGTGATATTACACCATTAGTCTCTCCACCATTAGTACAAATGTACTTATTTATTGTAAGTTGCTTTGGATAAAAGCGTCTTAAGTGCCAAACGGCCTCAATGTAAATGTAAATGTAAAATGCATGTGTATTACACGTCGCTCTCCTATAACTATTTTAAACGACCGTACACCAAGCTACGAAGACATGGGAAGAAAATGATAAGGAAGAACGATTATGAGAAGGAAGAACAAGAATGTGAGTGAGAGGAATGGGAGGAGAGGCGAGAAGACAGAATGAGAGAATCAAAGACAATGATATAGAGTAGAAAACCCCAAAAAGATATAAGGAATAAGCGCAAACCGCGAAGCCGGCACACCTGCGCGGTGCTTAAAACTCCGACTCCATTATCTACTTGGCGCCGGGGACCCGGAGGCAAATAAGCGAAATGAACGTCTCGTTTTATTTCACGTTTTTCGCAAAGGCAATACCGACGAAAGTAGATTTTCGCTGCTCTGATAAGCCTAGCCGACGGCTGACAATCAAACAACTATGCAAAAGCAAAATGTATAATACCTAACCAGTCACTGGATAGATAAAAATAATAACGACTGATCAACTGACACAGTCAATTCTACAATCTTTATTATTTGTGCTTTTTCATTTTGTACTCTCTTTTTTATATTCGTCGTAACCAAACAAAAAGATAAACATCAAAAAAGAAGGAGGAATATGAAGCATCGTTATATAAAACACTAATAGCTGCCAGCGGCAGCCTGAAAGGACTACGCAACACACCATGATCCGGATACATCCACACTCCCCACCCCACTCCGGAACGACTAAATGCTAAACAAAGATCGTTTCTCTCTTTTTTTTGTCTTCTCTTTTTCATTCGTTCGTTCGTTTCCTTCTGTCCCTGGCGAAATGCTCTCATGGTCTCGTGGTTCCAGAGAAAACACAATGTTATAGTCTTGCGGTGAATAGATCGAATTGTGAGACGTCGGAGCCAAGGAGGCAAGTTAGCTTAATGTCTGTTGCCTAGGGGGAGGGGCGGGGAGGTGGGGGGGGGGGGGGGGGGGGGGGGGTCACATGACCATGACGTCACATGATTTAGACGGCTTTGCCCGCCCGATGACCGAGTCGCTAAGAGACCCGAGCTGTTTCGGTGTGGGCTCACCCGAGCAAATATCGGCCGTGGTGGTGGTGGTGGTCTTGGTGGTGGTGGTCTTGGTGGTGGTGGTGGTGGTGGTGGTCGTGGTGGTGGTGGTGGTGGTGGTGGTGGTGGTGGTGGTGGTGGTGGTTGGGTGGTGTTTTTCCTTCCTCGCCAAATTAGGTCAAGCAGCAACCAGAGCGGGTTTTAGCTGCTCTCTCGTGGCCGGGGTAATTGAGTTAAACCTCCGGCACACACACTCGGCATCATGGGAGATTGAGTCAGGGATGACTCCGCTGATGGATTGTCATGCGGGCATGAACTACCAGGGGTGAGAGAGAGAGAGAGAGAGAGAGAGAGAGAGAGAGAGAGAGAGAGAGAGAAGAGAGAGAGGAGAGAGAGAGAGAGAGAGAGAGAGAGAGAGAGAGAGAGAGAGAGAGAGAGAGAGAGAAGAGAGGGAGAGAGAGAGAGAGAGGGAGAGCGAGAGAGAGAGAGAGAGAGAGAAATAGAGAGAGAGGGGGAGAGAGAGGGAAATGGATAAGGGGAGAGAGAAAAAGAGAGTGATGGAGAGAGAGAGATGGGAGGAAAGAGAGAGGGGGAGAGAGGAGGGAGGGAGGGGAGAGAGAGAGAGAGAGAGGGAGAGGGAGAAAAGAGAGGAGAGGGGGGGAGAGATAGAAATGAGAGAGGGTGAGAGAGAGAGAGAGAGAGAGAGAGAGGGACACTGGGATCATCCATATGTCCCGGAGCCATTTCCTTC
>PIJE02000472.1:227271-232271 GCA_002895965.2 Coryphaenoides rupestris | reverse complement strand
CCGTGCGGCCCATAGGACGCACAAAGCGACGCTAACAACAGACTTTTAGTTTTCTTTCTGCGAGTGCGTCCCCGGATTTCCAGGCTAAGAGAGAAAACATCTGCAGAGGGCCTGTGGGAGGCGGGGGGGTGGTGGTGGTGGTGGTGGTGGTGGTGGTGGTGGTGGAGGTCTGAAGTTTCTGAAAAGGTCTGAAGTTTCTGTTACTGTTGCTCTGTTTTACTGGCGAGGAGGAGGAGGAGGAGGAAGAAGAGGAGGAGGACTTGGACTCGAAACGGGGCCGGCACCCGACGCCATGTTGTTACAATAAAGAGGGGATGCCCCACGGGGGGGGGAAGAAGTAGAAGAAGAAGAAGAAGAACAAGAGAAGGAGGGGGAGATGGAGAGAGGGAGCGATGGGAAAATATATATATACGATACGAGCGGCGCGGTGCTTAAAACTCCGACTCCATTATCTACTTGGCGCCGGGGACCCGGAGGCAAATAAGCGAAACGTCTCGTTTTATTTCACGTTTTTCGACCGCAAAACCCGACGACGGAGATATCTCGACGTCGCTTCGCTTGCTCTGATGCCTGCGCTGCCTCCAACAATATGTTTATAATATACTGTACTGGAGATAATATAGATGTTCGTTTCTCTCTTTTTTTTGTCTTCTCTTTTTCATTCGTTCGTTCGTTTCCTTCTGTCCCTGGCGAAATGCTCTCATGGTCTCGTGGTTCCAGAGAAAAAACAGAGAGAGAGAGAGAGAGAGAGAGAGAGAGAGCATGAGAGGGAGAGAGAATGAGAGAGTGGGATGGGAAGGAGAGAGAAAGAGAGGGAGAGAGAAAAAGAGAGGGAGAGGGAGAGAAAGAGAGAGGGAGAGAGAAATAGAGGGAGGGGGAGGAGAGAGGGAAATGGATAAGGGGAGAGAGAAAAAGAGAGTGATGGAGAGAGAGAGATGGGAGAAAGATAGAGAGATGGGGGAGAGAGTGATGGGAGGGAGGGGAGAGAGAGAGAGATGGGAGGGAGGGGGGAGATAGAGAGAGATTGTGGAGAGAGAGCTGGGGGAGAGATAGAAATGAGAGATGGGTGAGAGAGAGAGAGAGAGAGAGAGAGGACACTGGGATCATCCATATGTCCCGGAGCCATTTCCTTCTAGTGAATGCGAGTCATGAATCATCTCATCGAGCGCACGTTCCCTCCGAGACGTCTCTTTGTCTTCCACGGGCCAAGAGAAAAAAAAAAAAAACGAAAACCTAAAAACCGACCACACAACATAATGATGAACAAAGAGGAAGAGGAGGAGGAGGAGGAAGCATCCGTTCCCAGGAGCGGCCGACCGCTGCCCTCAAATCAACCTTTTAGTTCGTTTAATTTTTTTTGCCAATACCATTTATTTTACTAAATATATCTTGCCTGTATTGTTTTTCTTTTAGGCTTATACACTGTACAGCTATTGTTTTTATTCTTATGTATTTTGTGTATCTTTGAGCAACTTCTGGCGTAACCATTTCCCTTCCCTTATCTTATCTTATCTTATCTTATCTTATCTTATCTTATCTTATCTTATCTTATCTTATATAATATTAAACGCCCCCAACCCTAATAGCAATCTGTGTGTGGCTTCTTTAAAAGCTACCGTTGGCGCTGTTAACCGATAATATCGCCAATATAACTATCTAAAAAAACAGTAATTAAAAAAAAGAAAATAATATATATATATATATATATAAAACATTAATAAAAGAATAAAAGTAAGCAAAGAATAAAGGTAATGAAAAGACGTTAGACATCTCGACGCTCTCGTCTGACGCGGCAAGAAAGTGGTGTTGGGAAATCGTCGGTGGTTTGGCAGTTGATACCTTTTCTTTAACCGCGATACGATCCTGTTGAGAAACCCGTGAGCCGACGACTCCGTGTGCATAAATTACACGCGTGTTTTAGTTTCGGGGGCGGCGGCGGCGTGGCGAGGCCGCAACAAGGCGGTCCATTGTTGTCCCCCCTTGCTCTCTCGCTCTCTCTCTCTCTCTCTCTCTCTCTTATTCTTTAAGTCTCTTTCTCTGTTACTCTTTATCTGTCTCTGTCTCTCTCTCTGTCTGCCTGTCTGTCTGTCTCTCTCACTCTCTCTCTCTCTTTCTCTTTCTCTGTCTCTCTCCCTCTCTCTCGCTCTCTCTCTCTCTCTCTCTCTCTCTCTCTCTCTCTCTCTCTCTCTCTCTCTCTCTCTCTCTCTCTCTCTCTCTCTCTCTCTCTCTCTCTCTCTCTCTCTCTCTCTCTCTCTCCCTGGAGTGTGGTTCCCTGAGGTATTGGGTGTGAGAGTGTGTGTGTGTGTGTGTGGTGTGAGAGTGTGTGGGTGTGTGTGTGTGTGTGTGTTGACTTGTTGTTGGTTGGGGAGGGCGGAGGGCGGAGGGCTCCAAAGTACCTTATAAACGGGGGAATGGGTGAGGGCGGGGGCAGTGGGGGGGGTGGGGGCGCGGCTTAACTCAAAGAGATGACACCTGCGGCTCAGCAACGGGCCCTCGGGGGTGAGGGGTGGGGAGGGAGGGGTAGGAAGCCAGCACAGTTGTGGCGGTCACGGCAAGGTCAGAGGTCAATAAGAGGCTCTTGAATGGCAGAGTGTGTGTCTCTCTCTCTCTCTCCCTCCCCCCCCCCCCCTCTCTCCCTCCATCCCTACCTCCCATGTTTTCCTAACGGCGCGTCGAGTGGCGTGGCCGGGAGCCCGTTCCTAATCCCGGGGGATAGAAAACCAATTTTCCCCCGAGGAGACGGGAGTCGGGACGGCGGTGACATCGTCTGGGATGTGTGCCGTGTGCTGCACATGAAGGCCGGTTCCTGCTTCAAAGCCCGGCCACCCCGGCCTCTGATAGGCTGAGCTGATCTGCACTGATAATCACATGATCCCCGACTAAAGAGAAAGAGAGAGAGAGAGAGAGAGAGAGAGGGGGAGAGAGGGAGAGAGAGAGAGCGCTGGTGTGCCCCTCTAAGTCCAGCTAGATTGAGACACAGGGCTCCGCTCCCTTCCCTCACCATCCCCCTCCCCTACACCGATCACGTTGTCACGGCGACCAGAACCACCCGATCCCCTGGTATTTGTGTCCAGCGGCCGCTAATTCACCTCCCGGGCACACGGGGGCGCTGTGGGTTTCCCCCCCGCGCTCTGGTCATGGGTTACCATGCCGATGTTGCCATGACGAGGGGCGACGTGTCGCCATGACGAGGGGCGACGCGTCGCCATGACGAGGGGCGACGTGTTGCCATGATGGGTGATTATAGGAATAATGGGCAAACATTTAAAACATTTTATTTTGCATCGGTCCCACAACCTTATGCTTTGTTTGTGCTCTCATACCCGAGTCAGAAACAGAGTCAGTCAGTCAGTCAGTCAGACAGACCCAAGGGGGTGGGGTGGTCAGGGGTCAGAGGTCAGAGGTCACTGAATGAAGTGTAAGTGAGGTCCTCTCGCCTACTTTTCTCTCGACTAAGACCGAGACTCAAATCTACACGACAAATTCTCCCCCCCCGTGAGTTAGACGTTGTGCCCTCACCCTGCTCAACAATACCACAAACTTTCCTTATTATTATTGTTTTCGCTCTCTTCACTCACTTACATTTTACATTTAGGTTTTACCCAAAGTGACGTACAGTGAGTACATGTGTTGCAAGAGAGACGGAGATATATCCCCGTGGTACTTTACTCACTTCACAAAGTGAGTACAGTTTATTGTGCGTAAGTGAACCAAAATAGGTTAGGGTTCAGCCCTATTTTAGTTCACTTACTCACAATAAACGCATTTTATGCCCGTTAACGTCGTGCCCACCACGACCTATTAAGAATTAGATCCAGACAGAGAGACAGAGAGAGAGAGAGAGAGAGAGAGAGAGAGAGAGAGAGAGAGAGAGAGAGAGAGAGAGAGAGAGAGAGAGAGTGAGAGAGAGAAGGAAGAGAGAGAGAGAGAGAGAGAGAGAGAGAGAGAGAGAGAGAGAGAGAGAGAGAGAGAGAGAGAGAGAGAGAGAGAGAGAGAGAGTAGTTTAAAGAGATCTATTTGAGGACACCACAAGCATCAACGGGGTGTGACCGAGACAGAAGGCCACACCCCCCTCTCGCCCCTGCCACTCCCACTCCCCGTCCCCCCCCTTCCCCACCCACTCTGCCACCCACCCCCTGCTGAGCACACGCCAACGACACGGCAACGACACGCCAACGACACGCGGTGTTTCCCCCCCCCTCCCCCGCTGACCGACAGACCGACAGAACTTTTGTGAAAAAGACGACTCAACGCTTTTCCGGGCTCGCTTGCTTTTTATTCTATTTTATTTATTTTTTGATCTCTTGTCAAAGCTGCCAACACCGGACTATCTCTCAGATAAATGTCTTTGAAATGGGAGACACTGTGTGTGTGTGTGTGTGTGTGTGTGTGTGTGTGTGTGTGTGTGTGTGTGTGTGTGTGTGTGTGTGTGTGTGTGTGTGTGTGTGTGTGTGTGTGTGTGTGTGTGTGTGTGTGTGTGTGTGAGGACGCGGAGCTCTCGTTCCGCAGACTGACAAATGTGCAGAACTTTTTAACACATGGCGTAATGTACACACACTGACATATGCACACTGACATGCACACACATACACCTGACACAAACACACACACACAACTGACACACACACACTTGCAGACACAAGCAAGCACACACACACACACTGACATACATACTGTACATTGACATGCAAACACGCACACTCTGGCATGCACACACATGCATACACACACACAGACTCACACAGACACACACACACACACATAGATACATAGACACACACACTCGCACACAGCCATGTGATTTTCCCTTGCAAACGAAAAAAAAAGTCACTTACAGTTTGCACAATAATGGTTGCACATTACATGTATACGTGTGTGTGTGTGTGTATGTGTGTGTGTATGTGTGTGTGTGTGTGTGTGTGTGTGTGCTAGTATCGTATGCCTCTAGTGTCGGTTATCGTAGCAAATGCGCGCCTGGAACCGGCGTACTCGCTCTCCCG
>PIJE02000472.1:222320-223956 GCA_002895965.2 Coryphaenoides rupestris | reverse complement strand
CCCCCCCCCCCCCCACAATCCACCACCTCCGCCCAAAAAATTTCCTTGATTGGGTCTTCCCCGTCCCGTCGGCCCGTGTCCGGCGCGTACTCTGATGCGAATCGACGCAGATTTTGGTAAGGTCGTGTTCACGAACGAAACTTTGGTGAACTTTCCCGTCTGTTGTCTGTGTTGTCCATGGCGAGCTGGCGATCCGACGCCTCGACGACGTCCAACATGATCAATCGATCACGACGTCACAGTCAATGTTTATGTGAACGCTCTCTCCCGGTGGGACCGACACGAAACAAAATGTGAAAAGTCTTGTCTGGAAGATTTTTGGTGGGTTGGGGTTGGTGTGGTGGTGTGGTGTGGTGGTGGTGGTGGTGGTGGTGGGGAGGGGGATTGTATTCTGGTGCTTTTGTTTAAATTTTCTTTTTTCCATTTTGGCCAAAAACCGAAAAGAATGATCATCGTTTGTGTGTGGTGTGGTGTGTCGTGTATGTGTCGCCGTGTGTTTTGTGTGTTTGTTTGAGTGTGTTGGGTGTTAGAAATGTACCTCTACGTCTAGTCTACTGTGTGGGTGGGTGTGTGTGTGTGTGGTGTGTGTGTGGTGTGTGGTGTTGTGGTGTGTGTGGCTGTATCGGCTGTGTGCGCATGGTGTTTGTGTGTTGTGTTGAGTGTGTGTTGTGTTAGAACAGTACACACCCTACGCTGTCTATCCTGTGTGTGTGTGTGTGTGTGTGTGTGTGTGTGTGTGTTGTAGTGGTGTGTGTGTGTGTGGGTGAAGTCTTGGATTGTTAGTAAGCGGAACCGGTGGGTGTTTTCTGTTTTGTGTTATTTTTTTGTTTTAATATCTGCATACTAAGATCGGGTACGGCGAATCCTGGCTATTTAGAGGTCGTGCTCCCTTGCGACCGCAAAGCCAACCGCTTAAAAAAAACCCACGAAAACACAATCCAGCTAATGCATTTACCCCCCCCCTCCCCTCCCCTCTCTCTCCCCATCCCTCCCCTTCCTCCATGAGAGAGAGAGGATCGAGACGGAGAGCAGAGAGAGAGAAGAGTCAGAGATAGAGAGAGATGCGGTTTTCATTGGGTTGTTCACCAGTGCTCTTCTGGGGGGTGAGGGAAGGGGAAGGGGTTGTGGAGGGGGTGCGTGATCAGGTGGGGGAGGGGGCCGGAGTTGGAGGTGGGGGGAAGGGGGCGGAAGTTTGGGGGCGGGGGGGGGGGGGTGCCTGTAGCAGGTCACATGGGGACACGAGTCCGCGCCGCCGTCTCTCTCTTTCTCTCGTCAGCCCGGCCCGCTATGACGCGGACTTCCTCCCCCGGGACGAGGAGGAGGAGCCCTGGCGGTGGAGGAGGAGGCACGAAGAGCAGGGCGGAGCTTAGAGCAGGAGGGGATGTCGCTCGCCGCCCACGCCTCCTTCCCGATTTCCCGCCTCGGCCTGCACGTGCCCCGGGAGGAGTTGCTGCCTCGTGGCCTGGTGTCGTCCATGGAGGGAGGGAGGGGGAGAGGAGGGAGGGAGTCGGGAGGAGAGAGGGAGGGAGGAAGGGAGGGAGGGGAGGCGCGCGGATGAGGGAGGGATGGGGAAGAGAAGGGAAAGACTTTCAGAATCAGACACTGTTTGCCGTTGAGCGACGCTGGCTCGCCACTC
>PIJE02000472.1:207320-214820 GCA_002895965.2 Coryphaenoides rupestris | reverse complement strand
CGTTGCGGACACGTCCCTGAATTCGTTTGTTCGTTTGTCGGAATTTGACTTTTCTGTACAGAGAATTGTAATCGTGTTATGGTGGTGATGCAAACACAATAACATACCGGCTGAATAATAGTCACAATAAAAGCAGACAGATATTTTCTGTGCGCCATTCGCGATGGCCCAAAAATGTGAAACACGAATATTACAACATAATATGATTACTACACACCCTGATAGAACGTTAGACTTTTCAGGACTTTTGTTTAAAAAAAAAACACATAAAAAGATATCCATTTTTAATTCCGGTTTTTGAGGCTAAATGAAGAGACGGCTATTGTATACAACGGAGGGGATTGTATAGGAAAACGCAAACCTTTTAAACAGCTTCTTTTTTTTTTTGTAGATGCAGTGGAAAATGCGTTCGCGTGTTCTATCCACCGATAGCCGAGACTAAACCAGAACAGAGAAAACAAAGAAACAAACAAAGGAAATAAAAACCACAAGGACTTCACAATAAATAGGAAAATATGTTTGCCTGGCAAAATACCACAATAATATTGATTTCTACTACTCCTCCTCTTCCTCTTCCTCTCCGATATAGAACACACCTGCACTGTGATGGGCTGCTGCTACACTTGAATGATCGGATTAATTTCTGCAAAAGACGTTACGCAATCCTTCTCCCCCCCCCCCCCCCCCCCCACTCCTTGCAATATTCAGAGCAAAAAAACCCCACAAAAGTACTAAGTGAAGCAAAGAGCGTCTTCTTTCTCTCTTCCTCTTTTTTCTTCTTCTTTCCTGTCTTTTGGGAAGTCTTCCAGTTTTCCGTGTTCTCCCGGGGAGAGACGGCGAAATTCGCAATCCTTCTCCCCGCTCCTCCAAAGTCTCAAAACTTTCCCTCTGGGGGGCAACGAGTCCGACCCGAGGGGGGGGGGGGGGGGGGTTAGGGTTTAAAAAAATTAAATAACAATAATAATAAATAATAATAATTATAATAATAAAAATGAAAAAGAGAGACTGTGCTTCACTTGACCGTGGTAACATGTAGCCTGATGCTAACGCGGCACTGTGAGCCCCCTGGTTGCCTAGCGACCCGGCCCTCGCCCATCCCCCCCACCCCCCTTGGTCACACCACCCCCCGGCCCCTTGGCCACACCCACATCAATACAGGAAGTGTGCGTGGGGGTCAGCCTGGGGGTCACCATCGCATCATCACACGCCCGCATCCCCCCCACCCGTTGCACATCAGTGTACGAGTTGGCTCTGTCCATGTGTGTGTGTGTGTGTGTGTGTGTGTGTATTGGAGAGAGAGAGAGAGAGTGTGTCGGGCGTGTCAGAGTGCCACACACGCACACACACACACACACGCACGCGGCCGATGTTGTGGTTGTCACGGCGATACCGTGTGCCTATACAGTACAGTATGTATATCACCCCGGCCCCGCCTTCCCGCCACCCAAACCCAGGGCTAATGATCTATTTATTATTGTGTCTGCTGTCTCCTTTGTTGTCTCTCCCTCTCTGTCTCTGTCTCTCTCTCACTCTCTGTCTCTCTATGTCTGTCTCTCTCTCTCTCTCTCTCTCTCTCTCTCTCTCTCTCTCTCTCTGTCTGTCTCTCTCTGTCTCTGTCTCTGTGTCTCTCTGTCTCTGTCTCTGTCTCTCTCTCTCTCTCTGTCTGCCTCTCTGTCTCTGTCTCTCTCTCTGTCTCTCTATGTCTGTCTCTCTCTCTCTCGCTATCTCTCGCTGTCTCTCTCTCTCTCTCTCTCTGTCTGTCTCTGTCTCTTTGTCTCTGTCTCTCTCTGTCTCTCTCACTCTCTCTCTGTCTCTGTCACTCTCTGTATGTCTCTCTCTCTGTCTCTCTCTGTCTCTGTCTCTGTCTCTCTCTGTCTCTCTCACTCTCTCTCTGTCTCTCTCTGTCTCTGTCACTCTCTCTCTCTGTCTGTCTCTCTCTCTGTCTCTCTCTCTCTGTCTCTCTCTCTCTCTCTCTGTCTCTGTCTCTCTCTCTCTCTGTCTCTCTCTGTCTCTCTCTCTCTGGTCTCTCTCTGTCTCGTGTGTGTGCGGGGGGGGGGCGCCTTTGAGCGAAAGATTGAGTCTTTTTGTGTCGACGTGACGACGCGTCAAACACAACAAAACCGTGTCGACCGGCGTGCTTGATATTGCGTTAGCGTTGCGCGTCGCGATTCGCTCAACAATCACAATCACGCAGGACTTCTTGCCGCTTGCTGGAAATCGGGGGGGCGAGAACGCAGCTGTTCCATTATAATCTGGAGGTAGTTCACCACAAACTGGGGAGGAAGAGGAAGAGGAAGAGGAGGACGAGGACGAGGAGGAGGAGAAGAAGAGAGAAAACGGAGAGAAAAACTGAGAAATGTTGTATTAATCCTGCGGCGGTGTTCGGCGCCGTCGGGAGTCGTGCCAGAAAAGCGATTCTGTCTCTCTCTCTTCTCTCTCTCTCTCTCTCTCTCTCTCTCTCTCTCTCTGTCTCTCTCTCTCTCGTATCATCGTTCCATCAGCTCGCCGTTCCTCCTCCAGATGTTGGGGGGTGAGAGAGAGAGAGAGCGAGGCGAGGAGGGGGGAACAGACCGACTAAATGAAGCAATTTCCTTTCTAGTTTCTCTGTAAACAGCGAAAAAAAACACATTTAAGACGCCCAAGTTTAAAATGTATTTAAAAGGGTTATTTTTTTTCTCTGTTTTTTGGAGGGAGAGCAAAAAAGGCGCCTTTTTTTTTAAGCGCAAATGTAAGCCGTGGCGTGGAATCGTACCAAGTTCCACAAGCGCTTTGATTATTTTCGCCTCGCGGAACCCGGGAGTCTCGGAGTCTCGGAGTACTCAACGGTTGCCGCCGCTCCAAAAAGCGGTGGTAGCGGTCGAGACGACGGCAGGAATCAAAGACTAAACCGCCGGACGGGGGACAGGCCAAGGCCCCACGATAACCCTCTCCCCTAACAACTATGATGATCACAATAATAATAATAATTACATTTTATTTATAAAGCACACTTTAAAATACAGTGAAATCTCAAGGTGCTTTACAGCAACGGTAAAAACAATCATAATACAATGAAACCTAAAAAGAAAGGCATAGAACAAAATAAAAGTAATGACACCCAAACGCCAACCTGTCTGTCTGTCTGTCCGTTAGATAAATTGTAATCTGGGCTCCAAGCAATCAATACAATTTTATTACATACAATGCTTTATTTGATAGGGATTTGATTGGCCCGTATCGATGCTGAAGCCGAACCAGGAAACCAATAACTGAAAGAGGCGGAGTTACACCCAGTTTCCTGTTTCGTGACGGAGACATTGGCAGACACGCGAGCGCGATGAGTAAACCTGAACACTATTAGCGAATGATTTGCGAGAACATCACGCTTATCACTGCATCCACTTATGATGATTAATGACTCGGTAATGTACCCTTATTATAAAGTGTTGCCCAGAATCTCCCATCACCTGGATATGTACGAGGATAGTCAGATATTTATTATATTCATACAGCTGGTGAGCCGATGTCAAGGACTCGTCGGTGTGTGTGAGTTAAATAAGAAGGCAGAAGCAGCTTCTTAGAGTCACAAAGGAACATTCGTTCTCGGTAACAGGGTTGAGGCAATCATCGGCGTTTCGTTCCGTAAGGACAACCTTAACCTTAAAACTGCGGTATCTAACTTTTCTACTGCAGCGGCGGCTCCATTACTCCGTAAAAAATAAAAATAAAAAAGATCTGACCTAGAAAGTTTCTCAAGAATAAAAAAACTTGCCCATCCGCGGGTCAATCCATCCAGGGACGTTTTTCCCTCTCTATAAATCGTTTTATTCTGGTCTACTTTTGCCTAACCCCCCCCCACCCCCTCACACACACACACACACACACACACACTCACAGTCACACACACACACACACACACCCAGGTGGACAGCCTCAGACGACAGCACCTGTGGTCTGAAAAGAAAACTCTCCAGCTAACTGTGGCTACAACTCCGACCACTAGAGGCCGCTAATGGGCACACCGGCACCACGGTGCAGGTTTGAAAACGAATGACCCCAAAAGCCAGGAGATGATGGGAGAGAGGAGATTATAATACCCCAGAAGGCGACTCTGGGTGACTTTGGGTAGAGAGAGGGAGGTTGTTCCGGGGCCTCACAGAGCCTGGCTCCTGATTGGACGACGCATTCCGATTGGGTTGAGCCCGGCTGCTGGGGGACGCGGAACGCCGCTCGGCACTCACGTGAGGCGGGAAGTTGTGCCGAACGGGAACGGGAAACGTCTGGGCTGCAGCTCTTGTTTGACGTGGGACTGGAAGGCTTCACCCACATGCACTTAGCACTGACATATAGGATTAAATATATATATATATATATATATGTGTGTGTGTGTGTGTGTGTGTGTGTGACTGTGTGTGCGTGTGTTTGAAGGGGAACACCGGTGGAAACATTCAGAAACAGCAGATGAATGATCGGTCCAACGGTCCAAATATCCATGTTGAGATTGGCTTGTGTTCACCGCTAAATGTGCTGCTGGGGAGAGACAAGACAGACAGAGAGACAGACAGACAGACAGAGACATTCCAGTATATCCCAGAGTGTTCCAAATGACTCTGACTCTGGGATCCAACAGGCCTGCCGTGTTATAGCAGAACTGCTCACAGAGCGCCTGGGTGGCAGGAAACCAGAAACGGCAAGGAGGCGGAGTTTCCTGTTTCGTTATACGGGAGATATTCTACGGAAGGAAACTCATTTTTTTTACGCGAAAACAAATACGACGCGGAGGAAGAAACATGCGAAACCCTGAAAGTTCACCTCGATTTGACCTCGTCAAGCAGCCCGCCGGACTTGAGATGTTCATCACGTCTACGGTCTGATTTGCGAGAGCAAAAAGACCAAAAATGAGTATGAATCGAATAAATCGCCTGTTGAATTCCTAAGCCCATCATCCCATGCCCACGGATTCATATTCCCATCATGATCGTGTCTAGCATGTTGGACTTCCAGCGGTGCTTTCACTTGATCTCCCCGGGGGAGCCCGCCCTCCGTCCTCACCTCCCCTCCTCGCCTCCCTCAGCTCCTCCCACCCCTCTCTCGATGTCTTGTCCCCCTGTCCGATTGGCCGAAGGCTCCGGCGATGGCTGGAGGGACGGACGGACGGACAGAAGGAGCAAACGGAAGCCCGGGGGACCGAGGAAAATGAATTGACCGGGAACGAGATGTAAAAAAAAGTGATAACAACAGGGGGGCCCGTCTCTAAGAGAAAACGCGTGACCGCTTTAGAAGTTATAACTTTTGTTGCCAAGCAACCACGCCCCCCCCCCCCCACACCACACACACACACAGACACACACACACACTTCCCCGGAAGCAGTGGCAGCACAAGCCTATTTCGGAAAACCATCAGGGGAGAAAAAAACGTCCATTTGGTCCAATCAAGGAGGGACCAGGGGCGGCTGGGCCGCCGGTATTCCCATTCCCATTCCCCATTCCCCATTCCCATGGAGACCACAGCCAGAGGGGGGGCGTTGGGGGAAGCGAGACCAATCCGCAATCTTCCATCACCGCCACGGTACTGGGTCCTGTGTCCTGGGTCCTGAGTCGCTCTTGTTGCTCTTGAAATGGAGACCTATTTCGGGGATAACCGTGGGCCTTTTTTTTTTTTCTTCGCCCCCCCGTCGCTGTGTCAATCCCGACCGGATGGCTGCGACTGTGGATCAGGCGGAAAGCAAAACATATTAATCATCGTCATCGTCCTCATCCTCCCGGTGTGTCCTCTCTCCTGTCTTGGAGAATGAGCTCTCGTGATGAAGAGCGAGCGACGCGGGAGCCAGGGTAAACAGTCAACAGAGGCTAAATCAATCGCGTGTTCTTCACAGTAAATCCAGTGTGGATTTAGTGTAAAAACCAAACCTGTTACCGATTATTACGATGATATTTCTTTTTTGATGCAGTCTGATCTGTTGGCACAAAGCGTTATTGCGAAAATAGCCCCGAAAAGTACTTGATCGTCAGTCCTCGGGAGTCACAATAAGTGTGTCTTCATTTCTAACTTCATAACTTCTTTATAATAGGTATAGATATTAATGTTCGGTGTCTTCTTCAACGTTCAAATGTTTTAATTAAGGAATTTAATATAAAAGGTACAGCAAAAAATTGTTCAACGATGTCACAGCAATGTACGTTATGAATAAATAACTCGTATATAAGAATACATCAGAAGTATATTTCATTTCATAATTTTACCATCCAAGTAAATGAGTCATTGGTGATTCGCAGATTGATTCGCATGCTAAAATCATTTCCATCGTCTGTTTATTGATCGGGGATTGAGCCCGAGCCCCGCCCCCCCTCTTCCGTCCCCCTCTTCCCTCGCCAACCCCGCCCACCCCCCCGGGGGACCACGACGGCGTCCAATCACACAAAGCCCTGCAGTGTGTTGTGTTCCACCGGAGGAGGAAGTGACATCATCCCAAACCCCCGCAGCCATAAATAGCAGAAGAAGAAGAAGAGGGGCGGCGGGGCGGGGGGGCGGGCGGGGGGGAAATCAGCCATTTGCACAAGAAGTTCAATAAGTCAAGCGTCACCCGATAGCTCCGACGGTTTTCCGCTGAAGTCCGTCGGGTCGCACACAGAGCAGAGACTGTAACGCCGCGATGCTTTCCTCCGTAGAAGAATAACCTCCTTTCTTTTGTGCAATCGTGTACATCGAGTACAATCTCCTCATCCGTCTCTCTGGACCAGCTGACCGTCAAAAGTGCATTATATATATATACAGTGATTTGGTTCTCATGGTCTATTGTTGTGTTACAACAATAGACCATGAGAACCACTGATTTCTGCTCTGTTTTGCAGAGCAGAAACGTAATCCAAAACCAGGAGAGAGAGCGATAGAGAGAGATAGAGAGAGAGAGAGAGAGAGAGAGAGAGAGAGAGAGAGAGAGAGAGAGAGAGAGAGAGAGAGGACCAAAGGTTTCCTGGAAGTGGTCGTCAACAGGTCGTCAACAGGTCGTCCGCACTGTTGCCGTAGCAACGCGGCCACATGTTCCCGCGTTCCCCGGTCGTTAGCGGGTTACTCACTCACGTTGATGACTCGCGTTCGCACATCAAGTTTTTCCCCCGCGGAGTCTTGAGCTGAGTCACGGTGAATTTCGCCCTCAAACTCTGCGCCCAGCAAATCATTTCGGTGGTAAAATATCCGCGTTGGCATTCTGCTCCAAATGGCCTGGCTGCCCACCGCCATTATGAAAAATATACAGTATGCACCTTCCATTATATATACAGGTAAGAGCCTGATGCCTGGTGTCAACCACAATGGACCGGGTCTAAAAAAGCCCCACCAAGCAGATTGTCCTTCCTGGTCCATCATTTAAAAAGTATATATATATCTTTTTTGTCGGAATCGCCATACGCCACTTGTTGGAGTCCAGTCCAGCGCTGGCGTGTCAGTGGGGACCAGTCAGACAACAGTCATTGTTGGCAGCATCGGGATTAAACTGTGCTGCTTCAGCAACAGTCAAGAGT
>PIJE02000472.1:199820-202320 GCA_002895965.2 Coryphaenoides rupestris | reverse complement strand
ATGGATGTGAATATTTGTCTTGGCCTCCAACACGCTGGAATAACAATGCATGTCAGAGGAGTGTGTGTGTGTGTGTATGTATGTGTGTGTGTGAGAGAGAGAGAGAGAGAGAGGGCGAGAGAGAGAGGTTAGAATCACACAGCAAGGTGCCAGCGTTCAGACGTGAAGATATTGGGGGGGAGGGCGGGGGGGGGGGGGTGTCAGAGGGGTCAACACTACTTATATGAACATTTCCCACCACACACCAAACTGGTCTCTCGTCCGCTTGGCCGGCTTTCGTGGAGACAATAGAATGTCAAGAGTGAATGCGATGGTGCAACCCTCGGCGCTCGGCGGTACCGCAATGTTTCCCGCCTCCCGACGTTCCGTTGTAATCCTTCTGAAAAGCCCGTGTGGTTGAGCAAGTCTCCTCGCGTATTAAGAATCAGAGGAGGACAAAATGCTCCAGAGAGAGAGAGAGAGAGAGAGAGAGAGGAGAGAGAGAGAGAGAGAGCACATGAGTCATTGAGCGAGGATGTGTTGCTTGGCTGCCTGGGTTGGTTTCCTCTCTCTCTCTCTCTCTCTCTCTCTCTCTCTCTCTCTCTCTCTCTCTCTCTCTCCAGTAAACGGCTCCTCTGACTGTTTTAAAAAACCGCCGTTCCTCCGTTGCTCTTGCTGAACGGAGCTGGGTTGTTGCTATTGGCCGCGCGACGGGTTCAATCGTGAGCGGAACAACGCAAACGCCGCAACGCGTCGCTTTCCCTGCGGTAGGGCAAGTGGCCGTGAAAGTGCGATTCGTCTCCGTTACCGTTTCATTTGCCGGACGGTGTCACCGTCTGTCTCTGTCCCCCCCGCGTCTATTAGTTTCCTTGCGGTGTTCTTGAGCACCTCCTGCTGGACAGTTCTTGTTATTGGACTGGGCGTCTCTGTTTGTGTTTTCATGACTCCTGTGTTCACCTGTTTCTCGTTGGCTAATTATCATTTAGCCTATTAGTAGCCTGTTCTGTTCCCGCCAATTTGTCAGGTCCCTGTGTCGTGGGTCGTTTCTTGTGGTGTCCGTGTTCGTCGCGTTCTGCTCGTCGTGAGCGTTTGGAATAAAATCGCCAAGATTCATCCTCCAACGTCCGTGCACGCTTGTCACGGTGCACGGCTTTTGTTCGCCGACATGCGTGTTTTCTTTTTTCGGCCGGGGGGTCGAGGTGGGCTGCTTCTCTAACTCTAACTTTAACGCTAGCTTTCGAGGAGTCTTTGTTATCGCTTTTTTCGTCGTCGTCCGTTGAATCTTCGGTCCCCCTTCTGAAACAAGATTGCGTCTGTAAAAAAAAAACCCGCTTTCGCCGTCAGGATGAAATAGTTTGTTAAGACGACGACGACGACGACGATGTAATGAGATCTTGTGCCGTTTTTTTTTCCACGAGGCAGCCTCTGGCGGGGGGGGGGAGCCTTCGTAACCCTGCCAAGCGCAACCCGGGGGGCCGGCCGTGGGTCAGCCGTTTCTTCCCCCGCGTGATTTATGTTCCTCCGCATCCGACATAATGAGCGCGCTCACAATTAGCCGGAGTCTGAGCAACGCCGTCGCGAGCAGCTCTCTCCTGTGTCAGCGCTGACCCGCGCGAACGACCACAGCTGCCTTTTAACAACGTCGGGGGCGGGGGGGGGGGGGCCGACGGCAGGGTTTTGACCGGTTTTATTTTATTTTTTTATTTTTTTACGGGCGGATATCACGGCTACACGGTCGCAACCGACGTCCCCTCATTATAACGGCATCTCCTGAGCGGCTCTCACCTCGCCACCGCGGAACGTTGGCTTTTTCTTCCCCCCCCCCCCCCCCGCCGCTGCGTCTCCGGGACCTTTTTTTAAGTTTTGGTTGGATTTTAAATCCCGCCCCCTTTTTATTATTATTTTTTATTTTATTTTCTCTCCCGCCCGTACAATGCCGGTAAGTAAGGGGCACGGAATGGAAATAAAAATAAAATATACAAGACGTGACCGCTGTGCATCACGTGCCCGCGTACATTCGAGTTAGCGTCATCGGGAGACGTTAAAGTGGGCAGTGAAACGGGATACAACCCGAGGGTCCGTTTCTGAACTTTATTGCCGGAGCTGAGGCTTGATCACGCGAAACACGGACCGCCGGCGGGATCGTTGCGCCGTGGACTTGTGACTCCGGGACCCGGACCCGAACGGCTGAGCTGCGTCTAGCGGCATTAAAGGTGCAATAAGTCATCGAGAAGCGACGACAAAAGTTACACGCAAAGATGAATGCGGCGTTGGGCGTCAAAGTATTGAACTTGCGTATCGCTGGAGCGCCGGCCGTTTTGAAATGACGTTGAATGGACGTGATGACATCATTTTTCAACATGGCGGCGCTCCTCCTATAACCTCTGCGACTCTCGATGAGTTATTGCACCTTTAAAGGCTGTTGTTGATCTGACCGTTCAGACGAAGTCGCCAATCATTGAGATCTGCGCTCTCAGTTGACACTTAAAAAGCAGCTAAAGACTCATCTGTTTCAGTCTGG
>PIJE02000472.1:194820-197320 GCA_002895965.2 Coryphaenoides rupestris | reverse complement strand
ATCCCCCCCCCCCCCCCCCCCCCCACCCACCCCCAGCCTCCAACTGGGGCTCATATTTCCAGTGCCAGTCCAGACAAACATAAACCACACAACATAAAACCACCACCACCACCACCGCCCCCCCCGCTGCACCCAGCGACCCCAGCAATCGACATTTGGTCATCACTCTTAGAAGCCGTTATCGTAATCCCCTTCCCCGCCACCACCACCGCCACCGCCACCACCACCACCACCACCACCACCGCCACCCCCCTCGACCCTCGACTGTTTAGTCAGCCGACGGTGATTCAGCACATAAGGATTTAAAACGTCGGTAAACAACTTGTGGCTGACGACGGCGGCGGCGGCGGAGTCAACAATGTCTACTTCGACTGTTGGTGGTTCATTGTTTGGAGCCGGCAGGGGGTCCGTCCATAAAGGACCGAGGCAGACTGTTTTGAAGTGTTGAACAGGAGGATTAATGGCAGGATGCTTGTGTGTTTTTTTACCGCACGGACGTCACGTTATATTGACTCCGGTCGCGGGTGGCCGTCACGTCACCACAGGTGAGGTCATGGGTCAAGGCTCCTCCCCCCCCGACCCACCACCTATCGGTCTGTTACCATTGCAACCGTTACCGTTCACCATCACGGACAATATTCTTAATATCATGTGCAATGTTACTTCTCAATATTACCTTTCATCATCATGTGCAATATTCCTCATAAAAAAACCCCAAAGAAAAATAGGTAAAAGTGACAAGTAAAGTAGTAATACTCTGGCAGTTGTTGCAAAAATGTATTAAAAGTGTCAGTACAGTACAGTCGTATTCTTATCCTCGCATTAAAAATGGGAACTCGGATGTTGTCGGATGTCGAATGTCGGATGCTGACGCGGCACAAATGTCAGACGCGGATTGTCAGACGTCGGCATCGCCGCTGAAACCCATCAAACGCCGTCGTCATTTTGCGTGACGAGAAGAGCGAGGAGAACCTACGGACCAGTAAACACGTGTAGCGCCCAGACAACACAAAACCCTTCCTCTCCTCCTCCTCATCCTCCTCCTCCTCATCCTCCTCATCCTCGCTGCTTACCCTGACATGACGTTTCGGATGCGCTCCAGAACCGCGCGGCTGCCCACACAGCTGTGCCGACGTTAGCTCGACGTTAGCCAGACGTGGAAGTGAGCATCGTCCTGGAATTACGTTTCACGTGAAATAATCAGAACTTATTCGTTCATATTGGGTTGAGTTGTGGATCTTATTGTTTCGTTTTTTTCAGCAAATTGACCAACTTTGTAGATCTGATTATCTTCTCATAGTCTTGTATGGGGTTGTTTGTATTGTATTGGTATTCGAGGGGGTGTGGTTTTTTAGCGTCGGCAGGTGAAACAAGGGGGCGGAGCGGCAAATTTGTGAGATTGACACACCTGGAGGGGAGGAGCTAGATGAGGAAGGTATATATACTGTATATATATTGAGACACGTGTTTGAGGCTGGGTTCGGACGGTGATCCATACCCAGAGACCCCGAAGACGGGCCAATATTATCGCCTATTTATTACACTTTGTTATGCCACCGGGCGATCTTTGAATTTTGAGTTGTAATTGTAACGCGAGGGTTCGACATGTGGTGGTTGGATCACTCTTACTGAGAACTAAGTAACTTAACTCAAATATATGAATTACTTAACTTCTAAACCTTTGCATAATTATTAAAAGCCGCTTCCCATCAGCCCGAATACTGTCTCTCCCTTCCAGTCGAGAACCTGGGTGAAGCCACCAAGTGCGGCATTGTGGCACAGAGCTACGACAGTATTGTATTGTGTGGTGTGTTGTATTGTCTGGAGTGCAGTGTGCCTCTCGTCCATCGGCGTACGTTTTTCTCGTCGCGCATCTCCTGATCCCCTTCATCCTCTCTCCTCGGCGTCTTCCTCGCACAATCCCACGTCGGAGATTTGCAAGTGAAAAGAATCGGCAAAAAGTACATCGTAAAAAAAAAAAAAGCAACGTAAGTCGGTAGCCGTGCGGTGCGGGGGTGACCCCCATCCCCCCCCCCCCTCCCCTCTCCAACGTTAACGGTGGAGCGAGAGATTTATCGCAGAGCCGGCCCTCTAATTGCATCAGGGTGGGGCTAATGTTCCTATCAGACCGGACCATTTTCTCGGAGATTTACGGGGGGCTTACGTAAACCGACAGGAAAAACCCCTCGTTCCACGGAAGAAAGACCTCCACACACACTCTCTCTCGCTCGCTCTCTCTCTCTCTCTCACACACACACACACACACACACACAGCTAACCCCCTCCACCTCTCATTGTGATATATATATTTTTTCAATCATGCTTTAAAGTCGTTCTAGCAAGGGCATACTCCACGGTAGCGTCGGGGAGAGAGCGGTCTTGTGATTTACTTTGGATCACAGCGAGACGTGAAGAACACTTTGGACGCGAGTGTGGCTCCTTGAAGAAGAAAAACACTGAAGAAGAACACTCACTCACTCTCGCTCTCTTTCTCCCGTTT
>PIJE02000472.1:187320-189820 GCA_002895965.2 Coryphaenoides rupestris | reverse complement strand
CACGTACGCACACACACACACACTGTTACGGCCCTGACACACACACACGCATGCACACACAGACACACACACAGGCACTACATGCTGTCAAGGGAGTTGGCAGTAGGACCCAATCGCAAGACTCAGACTCAGGGTTATGCAGTACAAAATAGAGTTTATTTACGTGATACAGGCACGCAGGCAGCCAGGCAGGTGAGAGACAGACAGGCAGGTAGGCAGGTGAGAGACAGACAGGCAGGTAGGCAGGCAGGTGAGGAACAGGCTGGCTGGAGACTGGTTACAATCCATACGGGTAGGATCAACAACAGGATTTGTAACACGGAATTAGCGACAATGATCCGACCCCCGTGGGTGGACAGACGGGGCCATGGTTAATTGCTGATTGCGGACAGCCGCGAACGTAGCGCAGGTGCCGCTAATCATCCAGGGGCGGCACTGGCGCCCGGGAGCCCCGCTAACCCTCCAGGGGCGGCATTGGCGCCCGGGAGCCCGGAGCCACGATCGTGATCGTGACACATGCAGACACATCAATCTGCTGTATGCGAATGAAGAGACAAAACACATACTATTATATATACTGTGTATGTAGGCGTATATATATATATATATATATATATATATATTCTGTATAACACACCACACACACACACACACACACACAGCACGCAACAGTGAGCTATGTGATTGACAGATTTGCTTCTCTGACTCTGAAGCTCTGAGCTAAAAGAAAACTCGCAAAGAATGCTGCCCTCTACTGGTAAGAAAAATAAAACAATTACATATTTCCTGAAACTGAACAAAACAATTATTCCATATTTATCATTCCTTTGTGTGATTCATTCATGTGTTTCAGTATTCTTATCAACACCGGAGACTTCAACAAAACGTAAACCGACTTTTGGATTGGTTTGGTTTATACATTAGTGGTTTTCATACACACACACACACACACACGCACGCACAGCAGGAAACAAACATTAGATTATTCCCGCAAATTATTGCGATCATCATTATTTCACCGCCACGTCCCAATTTCTCGGGTGACACGTGAGCAGCGCTAAGGACCAACAGATGAGACAGAGGATGTCGGGTGGTGGTGGTGGTGATGGAGGGAGGGTGGTGGTGGTGATGGAGGGTGGAGGTGGAGGTGGTGGTGGTGGTGGTGGAGGTTGTACAGCGCAACACGTGTCGCGTTGGCCTGGCTCTGATTCCGGCCCGCGCTTCCTCTGCGGTGCCGGGTTCGACTCGACTGATCTCCCTCCAAGCGTAATTGCAGCTTCTTTGCAGTCGTTTAGCTCCGTTCCCTGACAACTTCCTGTCCGCGGCAACGTAATTAGCTCCGGCAGACTCCATTTATCATTCCATCTCCGCAATCCCTGTTGTCTAAATATACACACACTGACGCACACACACACACACAGCGACACACACACACACACACACGGGGTCCGTCTGGAATGGACGGCCAAAAAAACAACATGTAATCACAGACTGGGGGATTGTGATCGGCTTGATTACAGCATTTCCAATGACCTACATGTTTGGAGAACATGCTATACCTGTGTCATACACACACGCACACACACGCACACACACACACGCACACACACACGCACACGCTTGATTGCAGCTACACCAACAATTTCAGTGGAGGAAATCTTACCCAAAAAAAAAGATGAAGACCAGATTCCAAAACACGTTCTCGGCTCTTGTGTGCGTTAACTCCGTACACTTCTGTGAACATTTGCGTTTCGCGAATGTTTCTCGGTCGTGATTGAAGGACCATGCGACGCGTAATCACGTTTATTTTCGTCGCGACGTTTGGACGCAGCCGACTTGTGTCAAAGGAGTTTCCGACTCCGTTTATGAGGTCGGTTTGGCCGCTGCGAAGTTCTCCTCGGGCGAGCGAACTGCTGCTGTTGTTGTTGTTCCTGTGTAATGCTGCGTTCCATTTCGACTCGGATAAGTCGGGATTTTCGAGTTCCCGGTCGGAAATTGCAACTGGAACTGAAGTCGGAAGAATCTCACAACCCCCCCCCCGACAATCCAAGATGGCTGCAGAGTTGACGTTGACATTGACGTGTTGGCGTTGACATGTGGTTGTTAACATGTTAACGTATGATTACTAGATCAGTCTACCAGCCCAGCCAGTGGACTGTACCGACAGGTAAACGGTAAATGGATTGCATTCATACATCGCTTTTATCCAAAGTGCTCCACAGTGTTGCCTCACATTCACCCATTCATACACCGACGGCGGTGCCAACCATGCAAGGTAACAACCAACACGTCAGGAGCAGGTAGGGTTAGGTGGTGTCTTGCTCAGGGACACCTCCACACTTAGCTAGGAGGAGCAGGTAGGGTTAGGTGGTGTCTTGCTCAGGGACACCTCCACACTTAGCTAGGAGGAGCAGGTAGGGTTAGGTGGTGTCTTGCTCAGGGACACCTCCACACTTAGCTAGGAGGAGCAGGTAGGGTTAGGTGGTGTCTTGCTCAGGGA
>PIJE02000472.1:177320-182320 GCA_002895965.2 Coryphaenoides rupestris | reverse complement strand
CTCTTGTTGTTTCAGTGGAGGGCTGGCTGAGAGATGCATGGCGTGGCGAGCGAGTGGCTGTGAAGTCTCCGTTTTCTGCAGTCTCAAAGTACAAAACGTTCAAAACCAAAACCAACTTGACTTTGTGAACGTGTGTGTCCTCAACCAGTAGTAGCTCAGGAGGTATAAGAGCGGTTGTCTGGCAACAGGAAGGTTGCTGGTTCGATCCCCGGGCTCCTCCCCCTCCTAGCTAAGTGTGGAGGTGTCCCTGAGCAAGACACCACCTAACCCTACCTGCTCCTCCTAGCTAAGTGTGGAGGTGTCCCTGAGCGAGACACCACCTAACCCTACCTGCTCCTCCTAGCTAAGTGTGGAGGTGTCCCTGAGCAAGACACCACCTAACCCTACCTGTTCCTCCTAGCTAAGTGTGGAGGTGTCCCTGAGCAAGACACCACCTAACCCTACCTGCTCCTCCTAGCTAAGTGTGGAGATGTCCCTGAGCAAGACACCACCTAACCCCACCTGCTCCTCCTAGCTAAGTGTGGAGGTGTCCCTGAGCAAGACACCACCTAACCCTACCTGCTCCTCCTAGCTAAGTGTGGAGGTGTCCCTGAGCAAGACACCACCTAACCCTACCTGCTCCTCCTAGCTAAGTGTGGAGGTGTCCCTGAGCAAGACACCACCTAACCCTACCTGCTCCTCCTAGCTAAGTGTGGAGGTGTCCCCTGAGCAAGACACCACCTAACCCTACCTGCTCCTCCTAGCTAAGTGTGGAGGTGTCCCTGAGCAAGACACCACCTAACCCTACCTGCTCCTCCTAGCTAAGTGTGGAGGTGTCCCTGAGCAAGACACCACCTAACCCTACCTGCTCCTCCTAGCTAAGTGTGGAGGTGACCCTGAGCAAGACACCACCTAACCCTAGCTGCTCCTGACGTGTTGGTTGTTACCTTGCATGGTTGACACCACCGTCGGTGTATGAATGGGTGAATGTGAGGCAACACTGTGAAGCACTTTGGATAAAAGCGATGTATGAATGCAATAGTATAGTTATTTTGTTGGCTTTATATATTTAATTATATTTTAAGTGTTTTTGTATGTAATCTCATTGTAGCAGTTGTTTATGATTTTGTTGTTCGCTTGTTGTTCCTGATGCTGATCCCCTTCACGAGGTGGTCCAGGTGAAACCAGTTTGACGCCCATTACAGAACCTGGATTCTATTGGACAATGTGAACCGGAGTACTGATGGGAATTGCGGAATGGCTCTGTTCCGTTCCGAGAGCCCTTCAACAAGACACGGCTGTTTTTTCATTCTTTTTTCATTGTTCTTAAGCCGTCACGTCATCGGCGGGGGGGGGTCTACGAGGTTTTATCCGCGAAATAATCACTCGGAATGCTCGGATCAGATTTGGATCATTGTGAATCAGGTTGGATTTGGACCCATCACTAGACCTGAGAAGGCAGAGAATTAAATCGGCGTTGTGAGCTGAATTCAAAATGGCCACTGGGGGTGACATGGAGAGGACGACGAGACAAAGACACTGAGAGGTCTGTAGATTTTTCTTGTCGTTAGTTGTTTTCTTTTGTCAAATCTTCGTAATCTGGTAATCCAGCCGTTTGTCCGTTTGTCTATTCCAGTGGTTCTCAAACTTGATTTACAAATGTAACCCCTCTAAGATATTTTCTTCAGCCAAGTACCCATTTAAAGTTAGTGTTCAATATACTCTTACAGGAAACAATAAAACATCTCACTAAAGCATATTATATCAGAATCAGAAACCGCTTTATTGCCTTAGTTTTTGAAAACAAGGAATGCACTTTTGTGCAATTGGTACAAACATTGAACATTAAACAGAGTAAAAACATTCAAAAAAATATTATATTAAGGCGACATTCATTCATTTTCATACGGCGGAAATATTTGACAATTGTTCATAACCACTATGAAAACAATTATTTTTTTGTATTCATGTTCCTGGGTACCCCCTGCGGTCCGTCTAAAGTAGCCCCCTGGGGCTCCCGTACCACCATTTGAGCAACACTGCTCTATTCCATCTGTTCCAGACACAGTGTGTGTGTGTGTGTGTGTGTGTGTGTGTGTGTGTGTGTGTGTGTGTGTGTGTGTGTGTGTGTGTGTGTGTGTTTTGGCCGGAGTCTCGGCGCTCAGCGATACCCCCGCTACACACACACTCGCCGGGGGGGTGCTGAGGTTTGTTTTGCATGGAGCTCTGTCAGACCCCGGAGAGGAGAGCGTCATCTCCCCCTGTGGTCAACGGAAGAATGCTTTGCATATTCCTTCACTTCTGAGCCACTTCGTCGCATGTAAATTCAGTTCTACTCAAATGTCAATATCGCTCCTAAGGGAGGTAGCAACATATCTTCATCAGTGCACTAAAGTTGACGAAAATCTTGAGGAATCTCGATTAGCATTCTATTAAGGCTGATACATACTCAACAACAGAGAAATATGTTCTTGTTCTCGAGGTGGCAAGAACAAGAACAAAGTTGGTTCTGGCCACCAGGACATTTCATACTTCACGAGAAACTCCTCAAAGGCCCCGCCCACAGCAGCAAACTTCTGCGCCGGCGGGAAGCGCGTTAACCACGCCCACTTCAAATTGACCAATCACGCAATAGCTCTCGGACACGACGCGAGAACAAAGTTCGGCCCGGATGACGTGTCGAGAACAAGCTGCGAGAAGAACTCCCGAACCGGGGCTGCAAGAACTCCCGAACAAAATTACATCATTTTGTTCTCGCAGCCCCGGGAGCGAGAACAAATGTCCCTGTTCTTGTGGAGTATGGATCAGCCTTTAGCCTGAGTGGGAGTGTGTGTGTGTGTGTGTGTGTTTGGTGGCTGGGTTAATTGTCCTCACCTGACCCAGTTAGAGTCTAGGGTGGGTGGGGATGCAGCCTCACCTGGCCCAGTTAGAGTCTAGGGTGGGTGGGGATGCAGCCTCACCTGGCCCAGTTAGAGTCTAGGGTGGGTGGGGATGCAGCCTCACCTGGCCCAGTTAGAGTCTAGGGTGGGTGGGGATGCAGCCTCGCCTGGCCCAGTTAGAGTCTAGGGGTGGTGGGGATGCAGCCTCATCTGGCCCAGTTAGAGTCTAGGGTGGGTGGGGATGCAGCCTCGCCTGGCCTAGTTAGAGTCTAGGGTGGGTGGGGATGCAGCCTCACCTGGCCCAGTTAGAGTCTAGGGTGGGTGGGGATGCAGCCTCACCTGGCCCAGTTAGAGTCTAGGGTGGGTGGGGATGCAGCCTCACCTGGCCCAGTTAGAGTCTAGGGTGGGTGGGGATGCAGCCTCACCTGGCCCAGTTAGAGTCTAGGGTGGGGTGGGGATGCAGCCTCGCCTGGCCCAGTTAGAGTCTAGGGTGGGTGGGGATGCAGCCTCACGCTGGCCCAGTTAGAGTCTAGGGTGGGTGGGGATGCAGCCTCACCTGGCCCCAGTTAAGAGTCTAGGGTGGGTGGGGATGCAGCCTCACCTGGCCCAGTTAGAGTCTAGGGTGGGTGGGGATGCAGCCTCACCTGGCCCAGTTAGAGGTCTAGGGTGGGTGGGGGATGCAGCCTCACCTGGCCCAGTTAAGAGTCTAGGGTGGGTGGGGATGCAGCCTCACCTGGCCCAGTTAAGAGTCTAGGGGTGGTGGGGGATGCAGCCTCACCTGGCCCAGTTAAGAGTCTAGGGTGGGTGGGGATGCAGCCTCACCTGGCCCAGTTAGAGTCTAGGGTGGGTGGGGATGCAGCCTCACCTGGCCCAGTTAAGAGTCTAGGGTGGGTGGGGATGCAGCCTCACCTGGCCCAGTTAGAGTCTAGGGGTGGTGGGGATGCAGCCTCACCTGGCCCAGTTAGAGTCTAGGGTGGGTGGGGATACAGCCTCACCTGGCCCAGTTAGAGTCTAGGGTGGGTGGGGATACAGCCTCACCTGGCCCAGTTAGAGTCTAGGGGTGGTGGGTTGGGGTTTGGGGGCCCATTAGTCTGAAGGGGGTGGGGCTACACACCTGTGGTGCATTGGCTAATCAGTGCACCACAGGTTAAATCAGCCATCAACACACACGCACACACACGCTCGGGGAACGCTAGCTAGTTACCGGCTGCTCCATGTCGTGTCATTTTTTACCAACTCTTGCAAATAAACCAGACTTTTCAACACCACTACACTGCCTGTGTCCTTGGAGGAGCCCTGAGCTAATCTGGCATTGTGGCAGCAGATTTGCCTGTACTTCTCACTTTATCAACTCAATCGGATCTCAATCATTTTTATAATTGATTGTAATTCATTACGGGTGCTTCGCTAAGGCCTTATATCGGGGCCGATGCTATTATCATTGCCACTGTTTTGTGTCTCAATCCCGCACGCAATACACACGTGAAAATACTTATACAAAATAGCACTTAAACTGATTCAAAACGCTTTAAAAGAACAAAAGAAACATTTGAAAGTGTAACTGAATATGCTAAAATGTCGAATGCGAAATGGAAACGCAAGAGACCTCCTGTCAGTGTGTGTGTGTGTGTGTGTGTGTGTGTGTGTGTGTGTGTGTGTGTGGGGGGAGGGTGGGGGTTCCGGCCCCTCCCCCTATCGATTGATTGACCTCATAAGCGATGAACTGTGCGGCGCTTCCGTATTTTTGGCGGGTAATCGACGTATTTGTCACGCTGGTGTCACGTGACCTGCATCCCGCCCGCGATGCAAATGAGGAGTCGTTAGAGGCTCATGGGCTGTGTGTGTGTGTGTGTGTGTCTGTGTGTGTGTGTGTGATGCGTCCAATGCATCACACACACACACACACACACACTTACATATACACACACTTACATACACACAGAGACAGAGACAGGGATAGACAGAGAGTCAGGCAGAGAGAGAGAGAGAGACAGACAGACAGAAAGAGAGACAGAGAGATGGAGAGAGCGAGATAGAGACAGACAGAGAGACAGAGAAACAGAGACAGAAAGAGAGGGACAGACACAGACAGACAGAGAGACAGATTGAGAGAGAGACAGACCGAGAGAGAGAGAGACAGAG
>PIJE02000472.1:169820-172320 GCA_002895965.2 Coryphaenoides rupestris | reverse complement strand
GCATGTATATATATGTGTGTGTGTGTGTGTGTGTGCGTGCAAGTGTGCATGTTTGCATGTAAATGTGCATGTCTATGTATGTATGTGTCTTTGCATGCATATGTGCATGTTTCCATGTAAACGTGTGCTTGTGTGCCTGCGCATGCATGCATATGTACATGTCTTTATGTGTGTGTGTGTGTGTGTGTGTGTGTGTGTGTGTGTGTGTGTGCGTGTGTGTCTGTGTTAGTGGTTGGGTAGGAGGGACCCCTTAAGGGCCCCACATTGTCTGGTGAGGGGCCCTCAGTGTTTTGACAACAGTAGGGAGCATGTGTCTGCAGTAGCCGCCAGGAGCGCAACACAATGAGGAGAGATGGCTGCATAATCACAAGCACACATATCTGAGCGTTGTGTGTGTTTACACACACACACACACACCTTTTGAACAAGCACTGTTGTGTATTGAGTATTTAAACTCAAATGGTTCACAAATGGTTTTACGAACACACAAGGAAACGCACAATGTTGCGATAGGGATGATAAAAATGGGAATATATATCAGGAATCCCTGAAATGATTGGAACTTTGGCTCTTTCACTGTTCCAATGTTCAATGTTATTGAACTGAGTAATATTGAAGATGCTGTATGCATCCCGGAAATTAACTCTTTAATTTAAGTTTAATTGTCACATATATACACACACAGGCTGTGCAGTGAAATGAAAAATTGCCGTTGCCCAGAGCGGAATGTGCAACAGAGCAACACAAATATCACAAAGAGCACAAATTGGAGCGACCAGAATCAGAATATCCACACTCTTGTATTTACAGTCTTTACAGCAAAAACAGCAGCTTTTTATTTTGTTTTGGAATGAAAAATATGACCAAATACGCAAATGAACAGCCAGGCGTGTGTGTCTGTGTTGCGTTAATGAACTTTCCACCCGGTAAAAAAATGACTTAAGGAAGCGATTTCATTCGACGTCTCAATCTCTTCCGCAAGAGTAGCTAGTAGCAGCTTTTTAGGCCGAGTTAATCCAATTAGGGATCACATTAATCAAGAGTAGAAATAAGCCAGGCTGATTAAGATCAGAATTTAAATTAGTCACGGACAGCTGACGACTGGAGCAATGAGAGAGAGAGAGAGAGAGAAAGTGTGTGTGTGTGTGTGTGTGTGTGTGTGTGCGCAGACTCGCCCCGGCACACATGCCGACATACGGCCCAACGATTTATCAGCCTGGCTGCCACGACCCACAAGCGTGCATGACCTTAGCATTAGCAAAGCAGCAGGGCTATGCTAATGCTAACGCTAATGCTAATGCTAATGATGGTCGGTCATTAGCATAGCGAGCAGACTATAGGAGCCGCCGCCGCCACCGCCGCCGCCGTGCTGGCAGACAGACAGACAGACAGAGAGGCCCCTGGCGCCCGCCGGCTGCAGTGTGTCCCTGGACAGCAGATTGCTTCATACACCCACGAGCTATACATTATCATTTAAATTAATTATTCATCCACACAAATCAGCTAATGGCATCACATGGGATGTGGATTGAACACCAAGTGTGCTAAGCTGAGTTAAGCTAAGTGTGTGTTTGGGGTTTTTTTACAGTTAAAGGGGACATATTACGCCACCGGGTGTGAGTGTGATTAGCCATTGCGAGCCGTTTCACGATTGCCACGTGACTACCGTCTAGTGACATCACAAGTGGGAATGTCCACCGAGATGTACGATGACTAGATCAGTTTACCTGTGTTGGTACAGTCCCACTGGGTAGACTGGTAGTCTGATCTAGTAATCACTGTAATACAAGAGGCACATTTTGGGGCGGCAGTAGCTCAGGAGGTATGAGAAGAGCGGTTGTCTGGCAACAGGAAGGTTGCTGGTTCGATCCCCGGGCTCCTCCCCCTCCTCCTAGCTAAGTGTGGAGGTGTCCCTGAGCAAGACACCACCTAACCCTACCTGCTCCTCCTAGCTAAGTGTGGAGGTGTCCCTGAGCAAGACACCACCTAACCCTACCTGCTCCTCCTAGCTAAGTGTGGAGGTGTCCCTGAGCAAGACACCACCTAACCCTAACCTGCTCCTCCTAGCTAAGTGTGGAGGTGTCCCTGAGCAAGACACCACCTAACCCTACCTGCTCCTCCTAGCTTAAGTGTGGAGGTGTCGCTGAGCAAGACACCTACCTAACCCTACCTGCTCCCCTCCTAGCTGGTGTTACCTGTGCAACTCATGTTAACCTGCACCGATAGAACTTATTAATAGATGCCTGCGACCATGGAACCCTGCACCTGCACCAATGACCCTGAACCGATGCACCAATGGACGCCCTGCACCATGGGACCTGCACCATGTACCTTGCAGCCTAGCCCTGCACCATGACCCTGCACCATGAACCTGCACATGTAACCTGCACCATAGACCCTGCACCATGGACCCCTGCCACCATGTAACCTGCAACCCATATGCACCCTGCACCATGGAACCCTGCAACCATGTAACCTTGCACCAAGTGTAACCTGTTCA
>PIJE02000472.1:141188-167554 GCA_002895965.2 Coryphaenoides rupestris | reverse complement strand
CAGGTTACATGGTGCAGGGTCCATGGTGCAGGGTCTATGGTGCAGGTTACATGGTGCAGGGTCCATGGTGCAGGGTCTATGGTGCAGGTTACATGGTGCAGGGTCCATGGTGCAGGGTCTATGGTGCAGGTTACATGGTGCAGGGTCCATGGTGCAGGGTCTATGGTGCAGGTTACATGGTGCAGGGTCCATGGTGCAGGGTGCAGGGTCCATGGTGCAGGGTCCATGGTGCAGGGTGCAGGGTCCATGGTGCAGGGTACATGGTACAGGGTGCAGGGTCCATGGTGCAGGGTGCAGGGTCCATGGTGCAGGTTACATGGTACATGGTGCAGGGTCCATGGTGCAGGGTGCAGGGTCCATGGTGCAGGTTACATGGTACATGGTGCAGGGTACATGGTTCATTGTCCACGGTGCACACAGCCAGTGTACCACATTGCAATACAATACCGCGTGCACGTGTCCATCTAACGTATCACACACACATCTATGCGCTGAAGGGAGAAGGGGGGGGCGGTGGGGTCATTTTAATGGCTCTTGTTGCTTCACAATGTCTACAGCCTCCTCCTCCTCCTCCTCCTCCGAACCCATTCAACTCCCTCAGAGGTTCCCCTCCGCCTGCCCCCGGCCTCACCCCTGCTTTACTGCAGCTCCGTTGCCAAACACATGGCCGTTCTCCAGTCTCCCCTTTCAGCACCGCCTCCTCCACCCACCCCTCGTTCACCCCCCGCTCACCCCCCCCCCCCCCCCCCCACACCCTAGTGGAGGGCTGGGCTCGTGCTGACCCTCTGAGCAACGGCAGATGGTATCAATGGGTTGAATGGGTGCATTTGTGTGTGTGTGTGTGTGTGTGTGTGTGTGCACGTGTGCGTGTGTGTGTGCGCGCGTGTGTGTGCGTGCCGATCCGATATATTGGTGTGGATGACGTGGTGTGTTGCCTAGGCTACAGCCATCGGAATCCTCGGAGCTATCGGGGACTTCTGATGTAATCTGTTTTGGGTCAGGCTTTGGGTGTGTGTCTGGCTGAATGTATTGATCTGCATGTGACAACACACACACACACACACACACAGAGAGAGAGAGGGTGTACATTTATTATTTGAAATGTTTTGCGCATCTTATAGAAAAAACAAAAACAAAGCCAACACAAACAAGAAAGCAAAATTGATGACATTTATACATCACTTTTATCCAAAGTGCTTCACAGTATTGCCTCACATTCACCATTCATACACCGACGGCGGTGGTGTCAACCATGCAAGGTAACAACCAACACGTCAGGAGCAGGTAGGGTTAGGTGGTGTCTTGCTCAGGGACACCTCCACACTTAGCTAGGAGGAGCAGGTAGGGTTAGGTGGTGTCTTGCTCAGGGACACCTCCACACTTAGCTAGGAGGAGCAGGTAGGGTTAGGTGGTGTCTTGCTCAGGGACACCTCCACACTTAGCTAGGAGGAGCAGGTAGGGTTAGGTGGTGTCTTGCTCAGGGACACCACACACACACACACACACACACACACACACACACACACACACACACACACACACACACACACACACACACACACACACACACACACACACACACACACACACACACACACACACACACACACACACACACACACACACACACACACACACACACACACACACACACACACACACACACAGCGACACACACCTCAAGAAGCATCCGGAAGGAGGAGGAGGATTGAGTTACTTGCCGCAGGGGGGGACGGGGGGGGGGCTTTGAAAAGAAGTCTTTGAAGGAGCGCGTTGCTGAACTGCGATGCTGAAGTGATACCGCTGTACATAGATATAATATAGATATACATGCTGGCCTTGCCCTGGCTAGCAGCTGGCAGGTGGGGGGGGTGGGGAGTTATGTAACACCGACCCCCCCCCTTCCCTCTCCTAACCCCAGCACTAACTTGCGTGTTTGTTTGTACATCTTTGCATTATTAATAGTACTTAGCATTGTTTATCATATTGTATGTTCTTAGATGTTGGTACTACACTCAGAATGGCACCTCTGCTCTTATCTCAGCTATTATGCAGACAACCTAACAATTATGAAACTCGTTCTATTAGCCTTGTAACTATGAATGCTCTAAACCTGCTCTATTCTTATCTTCAGGTACCACAGTGATATATTGCTGTCTCTTCTTCAACAAATGTACTCTTTGTAAGTCGCTTTGGATAAAAGCGTCTGACAAAAGCCCCTAAATGTAAATGTTGTCTTTTGTGTGAAGTTACGTTTTGTTCATTAGATTATTGTGTGTGTGTGTGTGCGTGTGTGTGTGTGTGTTATGAGATGTAAGATGGATAAAATGCTGGGTTTTAAGCTGGAAGATTGACACACATTGATATCGGTCTGTCTGTCCCTACAGGGAGAAGATAAGGATGCGGTGAAGTGTGGACCGTGGTGGAAAGTAACAAGTGCATTTTTACTCCAGGACTGTGCTTCAGTACAAATCGGAGGTACTTGTACTTTCCTCGATATGTTCTGCTACTTTATACATCTACAGCTTTAGTGACTTTGCAGATAAAAAATTAAGAGTACAAAATTGTGGAGTGTGTGTGTGTGTGTGTGTGTGTGTGTTTGGTGGCCGGTTTAAGCAGCCTGGCCCGAGTTAGAGTCTGGGGTGGGGTGGGGCTGCACGCCTGAGGTGCATTGACCAATCAGTCCACAAGGGTTAAACCAGCCATCAACACACACACAAACACACACACACACACACACACACAAACACACACACAAACACACACACACACACACACAAACACACACACACACTCAATAAGAGAGCGCTAGCATGCTAGCAGACGCCACCTGCTCCGTTCGTGCATTGATTCTACGCGTCAACTATCCCTGCAAATAAACCGGATTATTCAGCGTGTTGGAGGAGCCCTGAAGATGTTTGTACTTTATAATCAACATCCCTCCCTTCAACGTTTTATTAGTTTTGATAAAGGTCTCACAAAGTACTTTTACTTTGTCAAACCTTTTCTTTCGATTCTGGATACATGCAGTATTGAGGCTGGGGTGTTCCATTGCCTGTGGAAAAGACTTGGGAAGGTTCCACCTCTGCCGTGCACAACTCCACTTTTCCTAAATGATGACAATAGTCAAAACTCAAGTCAAAATGTACTCTTATCTGTGTGTTGAGATGTATCTCACATTCAGGCACAGTGGGTGATTGGAAAAGAACAGGTGATGTTCACTTGCGTTCCTCCTGTTCTTCCTGTAATTGCTCTGGAAGGTTCCTCGCTGAAGGCTATTGATGACCATGAAGATCGGTGCGCTGTGTTCACAAGTCTACTGCCTGATCTTCGCTTGTGATTACACCTCAACACACCGATGTATCCCCCGCTAAGATAAGCTCGTACCCTGAATAGTGATAAAGTGGTAAATCTATATTAAAGTAACCAGGGCTGAGAAGGAGCTACGGGCTTAAAACCAAGATGGGTCTAAAAAGCCTCACAAATGATTGTGAGATTTCTGAGGGAAATAAAATCGTACATTGCAGCAGGATTGTTGAATTCATTCATTTTATTTTCACTTTTCAGAGTACAAAAGATAAAATACGTTGATATTTGTAAGCACCAGAGAGCATTTTCAATTTCAGTATAGTTTTTGTATTTTTTTTCTTTTTGTTGTTTTTCCAAGACATGTCAATTACAAATTTCATTTCAATTTTCATATTTGTTTTTTAATCCAATACTGTTTTGTCGGTATTACAATTCTAAAGTGAAACCTTTAGAATGTAACACTCAATTTTTCAATACATTTTTTGTAAACTTTTTTTTTTATCTTCATTAATCATTTCTAAAGTGAAACCTTTAGAGAATTAGGACCATTCTGGAAAGTGGGAAACATTCGGCCGTGTGGCAAGAGAGCGTTTTTAAAAAGTCTTTTTCTAAGAACGTCTCTTTCTCAGCACCGCTTCTACTCCTGGGCTGCGGCTGCTTCAACTGGGCGACGCTCCGGCTCCTGGGAGCGCAGAGCTCACCTTCTCCTTTCTCTCCAAACCTCATCCGCACAAAGAATGAGGGTCGTTGTGGGGGTCGCGCTGCACTCGAGGCACACCGGACCCCCCGTTCACAGAAAGAACGGGGGGTCATCTTGGCATGGACGGGACGAGAGGCGACGGTCACGGGACTTATGGGCCCTTCTGGGGGCCCGGCGCCGTGTGGCAGGCTACCTGGACGGGTTCCTCCTCAGGAGTAGACCCTAATATCCAGGTGGATGGGTGAGAAACGTGTTCATCCTGTTCATGAGGATGAGTATTTCCATTTTCAAGAAGAAGATCTCAAACGAGGGCCTCAGCGCTCGGAGAGGGAGATCTCCGGCAGCCAGTCGTTCATTGCGCGGCTGTCCTGGCAGAACAGGTGCAGCTTCTCCAGGGCCGGGTCCTCCCAGGAGCCGTCGGTCGGGTTCTGGAGGAGAAAGGAGAGAGAGGGCACAGGGTTAGTCACGTGACACTCAGCAGCCGTCGATGGAGAATGAAAGGATTGGATGGATGCAGTGCTATGGGCCTACAAGGGGCAAGGAGGTAGTGGAGGAGGGAGTGAGTAGGGCCTAGAAGACAAGGAGGTAGTGGAGGAGAGAACAAGCTGTCTGGGGGTACAAGGAGGTAATGGAGGAGAGACCAAGGCGGTAGTGGAGGAAAGAGGACGTACCATGATGAGGAGACAGTGGGTGTCTTCGAACCGGCCGGCCTTCTTGTCGCCGTTCACGATCTGTGCCAGACGCTGCGTGTTGCCGACGCGCACGATGCTGATCTCGTTGTCGAAGCAGAACGACTGGATGAGGGTGAAGTGGATCTGGAGGGCGATGTCGCACTCGAAGTCCTCGTCCGCGGCCAGCACGCAGAAGGCCACGCTGTCCGGGTCGCTGCAGGACGGAAAAAGAGGAGGAAACAGAGACAGTCGGTCACTATATGTTGAGATGTTGCCCTAGTAACGGGAGATATGTCACGTAATAACATAACGTGAGGCTTTTTTCGTTTGTTAATATTGAATACTTACTCGTTCATTATCATGGCGCTCTCGTAGACCCCCACGGTGAGACGGTCCTCGCTTTGAGCAGACATCAGGGCTTCCTTCAGGGCTTTGCCAGTAGTAGACTGCATCTTAAAGAGCCAGAGAGTTGATCTAGATTCACTGAGTGTGTGTGTGTTTGTGTGTGTGTGGATAGAGGTTCCAGAGACCAGTGCCGCTTCCAAGAGCTCCCCCTCTCTTTATACGGTGACCCCGGCACGCGTGGGCCCTCTGATTGGCTGTCGAGTCCCCAAATGGACAGATGCGTGCCAACAAGAGACAAAGTTTGGGGGAAGAAAAGGACTTGGATTTGGATTGAATGGATCAAATGTGACCTTTATTCAAGAGCCGCACATTTATTGCCATCATTTAATCGCATGCAACTTTTAGACTCGTGTCTCATTCAAGCAGTCAGGAATTAATTGGCTGCGCGTCACTTGCGACAATTGAGGTTTCAGGCTGATAATTAAGGCGTAAAATACACACATAGCCAGGCCTGTAGGTCTATATTAGAGAGAGATCTTTCGTCCAAATCCTAAATGATGGATAAAAAGAAATCTTCAGCAATCGTCAATGAACATTAATTAATATCACGTTACCTCTAAATATTAATTTGCAATATCACCATGCTACATTCACTTTCATCATTATGTGCAATATTCTTTATATTCTTTATATCATGTGCAATACTTCCTCTTACTATTATTATTATTATTATTATTATTATTATTATTATTATTATTACCCTTTTATTACACTTCAATTATTGCTTTTGCTGACTGATTATCTTACCTATATTTTTATACTTTTCCTAGGACTTAGACTTACTGTAAATTTGTACATTTGTTATTTCATTTGTATTATTCTCCTGTTTATTTCTCTATTGTTTTATTCTATTGCTATGCAACCTGGCACAAGAATGTCCTTCGGGATTAATAATAAAGTTCTGTCTTATCTTATCTTATGTGCGGTTATTTATTGTCCTAGTTATTGCTGATGATGATAGAAGTCACGTTATATCGAATGAGAAGTTTGTACATTACTTATGCAGCCCACTCTTTATTCTGGGGCTGAAGTTTGGTGTGCGTAAAATGGGGACTTTTGGCACGCGTCGCTTGTGGCTGCTTTGCATGCGTAAAGGCTGGCCTGACTGCGGACGCGTGGCATCTGGAGGGGCCTCGTCTGTGCCTTATCTCTCTGTGTGTGTGTGTGTGTGTGTGTGTGTGTGTGTGTGTGTGTGTGTGTGTGTGTGTGTGTGTGTGTGTGTGCCCGGAAGGAAGGAGAGAGAGGGCACAGGGTTAGTCACGTGACACTCAGCAGCCGTCGATGGAGAATGAAAGGGTTGGATGGATGCAGATGCTGATGCAGTCAAGTGCTTTAGGTCTATAGGGGGCAAGGAGGTAGTGGAGGAGGGGAGCAAGGAGGTAGTGGAGGAGAGAGAGAGCGAGCAAGGAGGTAGTGGAGGAGGAGAGAGCGAGCAAGGAGGTAGTGGAGGAGAGAGAGAGCGAGCAAGGAGGTAGTGGAGGAGGAGAGAGCGAGCAAGGAGGTAGTGGAGGAGAGAGAGCAAGGAGGTAGTGGAGGAAAGAGAGCAAGGAGGTAGTGGAGGAGAGAGCGAGCAAGGAGGTAGTGGAGGAGGAGAGAGAGCGAGCAAGGAGGTAGTGGAAGAGAGAGAGCAAGGAGGTAGTGGAGGAGAGAGCGAGCAAGGAGGTAGTGGAGGAGAGAGCGAGCAAGGAGGTAGAGGAGGAGAGAGAGCAAGGAGGTAGTGGAGGAGAGAGAACAAGGAGGTAGTGGAGGAGAGAGAGCAAGGAGGTAGTGGAGGAGAGAGAGCAAGGTGGTAGTGGAGGAGAGAGAGAGCAAGGAGGTACTGGAGGAGAGAGAGCAAGGATGTAGTGGAGGAGAGAGAGCAAGGAGGTAGTGGAGGAGAGAGAGAGCGAGCAAGGAGTTAGTGGAGGAGAGAGCGAGCAAGGAGGTAGTGGAGGAGACAGCGAGCAAGGAGGTAGTGGAGGAGAGAGGGCAAGGCGGTAGTGGAGGAGAGAGCGAGCAAGGAGTTAGTGGAGGAGAGAGAGAGCGAGCAAGGAGTTAGTGGAGGAGAGAGCGAGCAAGGAGGTAGTGGAGGAGAGAGCGAGCAAGGAGTTAGTGGAGGAGAGAGCGAGCAAGGAGTTAGTGGAGGAGAGAGCGAGCAAGGAGGTAGTGGAGGAAAGAGGACGTACCGTGATGAGGAGACAGTGCGCGTCTTCGAACCGGCCGGCATTGTCGCCGCCGCCGCCCACGATCTGTGCCAGACGCTGCGTGTTGCCGACGCGCACGATGCTGATCTCGTTGTCGAAGCAGAACGACTGGATGAGGGTGAAGTGGATCTGGAGGGCGATGTCGCACTCGAAGTCCTCGTCCGCGGCCAGCACGCAGAAGGCCACGCTGTCCGGGTCGCTGCAGGAGAGAGAGAGAGAGACATTCAATTAGTATCAATCAATCAATCAAATCAATCAATCAATATCAATATCAATTGCACAAACGGGTGTCTAGAAAGTCTAAAGTCTGTGTACTTACAGGTTCATGATTTTTGCGGACTCGTACACGCCGACGGTCAGGCAGTCGTTGTCCTGCGCGCAGAGCAGAGCCTCCTCCAGGGACGCGCCGTGCGGACACTGCGCCGTGCGCTCCGCCGCGGAGGAGGAAGAGGAGGAGGAGGAGGAGGAGGAGGAGGTTGGAGGAGGCTGCTGGTGCTCAACGGTCACTTCTTCAAGAGTCATGGTGATGATGATGATGATGATGGTGATGATACTGCTGCTGGTGGTGCTGCGCAACAAGGGTACTCCTCAAAAGTCGAGTGGAAGTTGTTTTGGAGAGTGTGTGTATATCCCAAAGAAAAGCAGTGAGTGACTCTAGACTCGCCAAGAAGCCTCTTTTATACCCTTCAGCTCCGTGCAGTGGGGGTGAAAGCGCTGCGCTCTGATTGGCTGCGGGGGGATGGTGTGTGTGTGTGTGTGTGTGTGTGTGTGTGTGTGTGTGTGTGTGTGTGTGTGTGTGTGTGTGTGTGTGTGTGTGTGTGTGTATTGGTATGCAAATGCTATTGTCACACAGTGGCTCGTGGCAGATTGATAGGGGTCACTGCGTGCGCCACGTTCTGCCACCCTCATCGTGTGTGTGTGTGTGTGTGTGTGTGTGTGTGTGTGTGTGTGTGTGTGTGTGTGTGTGTGTGTGTGTGTGTGTGTGTGTGTGTGTGTGTGTGTGTGTGTGTGTGTTGCCTGCTTTCTTTTAATTCAATAACAACTTTGTGAGGCTTCTCTGCTGTGCAGAAATGCCAAATGTAGAAGTTGCGCACTGCAAAGATGCATGTTTTGCACGAAAGAAACTCAACTTTGCGTTATGGTTTCGAGTCGTATTTCTTGATGTGCATTTCTATTGTTTGTTATGGTAAAAGGGGGGGGGGTCACTTTATTTATTTACGGTTCTGTTTCAGCAAATGACAACATAGAAAATTTGAAATGAACATAAAATAGATAGATTGCAAAAAAAAAAAGCATGTTTGATCCAAAACTATGCATGCACAAATATACTGCAGATAGATGTAGGCTACAGTACATGTTTTGGAGAAAGTGGGTATAGCACACATATTGAGTCAGTGCACAGAAGCCGAGGCAGGTGTGCGTGGGGCTATCTGTAGCAGTCGCACCAGAGGGGCTGCCTCGAACCCGCGCTCCATTGTGTGCGTACAGAAAAGCCTCCATTATCAGATCAGTCCATACACATGCAAATGACCCCACGCGTGCCAGAATGCCCGGCGTACCGCACCGCCACGCATGCAACCTCCCCAAAGCAGAAAACAAAACTTGCTTGCTTGGATTTGTGGACTTATATAATCCTAATACTCTGGAGAGAGGTGCACAAATTTCCACTTTAATTATAGCCCATGACTCATTGCTCACTTTACTTTATGCCTTGGCTAGAGTAAAGTAAAGATTGAAAAGTTATACTACGTTTTATACTGTTATATCCAAAAAAAGCAATTTATTTCGTGCACACTTTTACGCACAGCCCCTAGAGGTGCACATTCAAGCCCATATACGTTATATGCACGTATATTATCTGCACGTTTCCAATGCAATTGGAAGTAACGCAAACTTTTGCAATATACTTGCATTTTGGAGAGCAATGCGCGCAGCAGAGTGAGTTATAGGCTACTGTGGCGAGGCGAGCGAGCAATTGCGTGCCTTCTGCTGCGTAATTAAAGGGTATATGGCGACCCGGGTCGGGCGGTGGATTGATTCAGCACTATTGTTCCGCGGATAGCAGAGCAGCAGATGGAAGCCTGTCGCTATGACTACCCCCCCCCCCCCCCCCTTCACCCACCCACCCACACACACACACACACACACGCACACACACACACACACACACACACCCTAACCGGGGTCAACAGCGACCCACCCTGAGTCTCCGCATTCATTCAGACTGCGGGTCTGGTGTCTGGAGTTTTGATTCCGATTTGAATGTGAATGGAGGAGAGGAGAGCGTATCAGTACAATAGTGTCTAAACTCTAAACGCTGTAAGAATCAAAAGTGAGTGGGGCCAACCCCTGTCTTATCTTAGACAACACACACACACACACACACAGCGCACACACACGCGGCGACTCATGCATATACTTGCAAGGGCGCAGATGCATATCACTTGTAGTTTGAGTTGTAAACACATAATAGATTCACATCATGTTTGAGGTGTTGTTTTGTGTTAGACCACCGCGTTGCTTATCTCAGAGAGAGAGTGCATGGGCCGGAATTAACACAGGAGGGATAAAAGAAGTGTGTTTATTTTCAGGCAACACGTCATCTTATCATTACGCACGACGACGCACACGCGTTCAACTTTCACCAACCCGCTGTTTGGAGCTAAATCATGCTGTAGGCATATGCTTCCAGGCTGCAGCAAGATAGCAAGATATATTTGTCCAGTCAACAAACTGCTCCGTTTTTTTTTTCTTTTCTTCCTTTAACTCAAGAGTCCACAGCAGCGCCCTGCAGAGAGGCATCGGGTCAGTCGTGTGCAAGTCGACACCCATGCACCCACCCATGCACCCAACCCTCCCACCCACCCACAGCCCTTTGTCTCCAGCGCCACATCTGCCGGACGGCGTGCGACAGGTGTTGCTGCTGCAGTCAGACCCGGGGCCACTCCGTTCGCCAGCCCCCCCCCCCCATCCCCATACATCACGTTTAGCCTGGAAGCCCATATAATCCCTCTTAGAGAATTTTCCAAAACACGCTTTGTGAAGTATTATAGCCGACTGCAAACGTGGAGTATAGGGCTGTGCGTGCATGCATGTACAGTACAGTACATCTCCATAATGCGTAATGGCCAGCACATTACGCACACAGCAGACAATCGTACAGTCGGCATGGTGACGCCGTCTTTGTGTTGCTTGTGTTTGTTATTTTGTGTTTTGGGTGTACACTGTAGCCTACTTCACTTGTTGGTTCTGCAAAAAAAAATGTTGCCTAATGGTCGATCAATCCAAGCCCAATTAAAATATTTCTTTCTACTTCTTTTATGTCTTATTGCAAATTGTTTGTATTTTAGGTTTTTTGTTGTTGTTTGCTTGCAAAATAAAGTGTTGGTTTTTTTTGTTAAGTGATTGTGTCTTGCGGCAATTGAGCGCAGCAGGTGATCGGGAATATTGGACCCTTACAGCCCACCCACCCACGCCCCCCCCAAGACAGATGGTGTGTTAAGGTTGCTACGGCGAGGAATGATGTTGATGTAGAACACACACACACACACACACACACACACACTCACACACACACACACACACACACACACACACACACACACACACACACACACACACACACACACACACACACACACACACACACACACACACACACACACACACACACACACACACACACACACACACACACACACAGAGAGATAAGACACAGACAGCCCTCCAGATGCCACGCGTCCGCAGTCAGGCCAGCCTTTACGCATGCAAAGCAGCCACAAGCGACGCGTGCCAAAAGTCCCCATTTTACGCACACCAAACTTCAGCCCCAGAATAAAGAGTGGGCTGCATAAGTAATGTACAAACTTCTCATTCGATATAACGTGACTTCTATCATCATCAGCAATAACTAGGACAATAAATAACCGCACATAAGATAAGATAAGACAGAACTTTATTATATCCCGAAGGACATTCTTGTGCCAGGTTGCATAGCAATAGAATAAAACAATAGAGAAATAAACAGTAGAATAATACAAATAAAAACAGATTTACAAATTTACAGTAAGTCTAAGTCCTAGGAGAAGTATAAAAATATAGGTAAGATATAGTCAGCAAAATCAATAATTGAAGTGTAATAAAAGGGTAATAATAATAATAATAATAATAATGTAAGAGGAAGTATTGCACATGATATAAAGAATATTAAGAATATTGCACATAATGATGAAAGGTAATGCAGCATGGTAATATTGCAAGGATTTCAGAAATGACAACATAGAAAATTTGAAATGAACATAAAATAGATAGATTGCAAAAAAAAAAGCATGTTTGATCCAAAACTATGCATGCACAAATATACTGCAGATAGATGTAGGCTACAGTACATGTTTTGGAGAAAGTGGGTATAGCACACATATTGAGTCAGTGCACAGAAGCCGAGGCAGGTGTGCGTGGGGCTATCTGTAGCAGTCGCACCAGAGGGGCTGCCTCGAACCCGCGCTCCATTGTGTGCGTACAGAAAAGCCTCCATTATCAGATCAGTCCATACACATGCAAATGACCCCACGCGTGCCAGAATGCCCGGCGTACGCACCGCCACGCATGCAACCTCCCCAAAGCAGAAAACAAAACTTGCTTGCTTGGATTTGTGGACTTATATAATCCTAATACTCTGGAGAGAGGCGCACAAATTTCACTTTAATTATAGCCCATGACTCAATTGCTCACTTTACTTTATGCCTTGGCTAGAGTAAAGTAAAGATTGAAAAGTTATACTACGTTTTATACTGTTATATCCAAAAAAAGCAATTTATTTCGTGCACACTTTTACGCACAGCCCTAGAGGTGCACATTCAAGCCCATATACGTTATATGCACGTATATTATCTGCACGTTTCCAATGCAATTGGAAGTAACGCAAACTTTGCAATATACTTGCATTTTGGAGAGCAATGCGCGCAGCAGAGTGAGTTATAGGCTACTTGTGGCGAGGCGAGCGAGCATGCGTGCCTTCTGCTGCGTAATTAAAGGGTATATGGGCGACCCGGGTCGGGGCGGTGATTGATTCAGCACTATTGTTCCGCGGATAGCAGAGCAGCAGATGGAAGCCTGTCGCTATGACTACCCCCCATCCAGCCCTCCCCCCCCACCCACCCACCACACACACACACACACACACGCACACACACACACACACACACACACCCTAACCGGGGTCAACAGCGACCCACCCTGAGTCTCCGCATTCATTCAGACTGCGGGTCTGGTGTCTGAGTTTTGATTCGATTTGAATGTGAATGGAGGAGAGGAGAGCGTATCAGTACAATAGTGTCTAAACTCTAAACGCTGTAAGAATCAAAAGTGAGTGGGCCAACCCCTGTCTTATCTTAGACAACACACACACACACACACACACACACACACACACACACACACGCGGCGACTCATGCATATACTTGCAAGGGCGCAGATGCATATCACTTGTAGTTTGAGTTGTAAACACATAATAGATTCACATCATGTTTGAGGTGTTGTTTTGTGTTAGACCACCGCGTTGCTTATCTCAGAGAGAGAGTGCATGGGCCGGAATTAACACAGGAGGGATAAAAGAAGTGTGTTTATTTTCAGGCAACACGTCATCTTATCATTACGCACGACGACGCACACGCGTTCAACTTTCACCAACCCGCTGTTTGGAGGCTAAATCATGCTGTAGGCATATGCTTCCAGGCTGCAGCAAGATAGCAGATATATTTGTCCAGTCAACAAACTGCTCCGTTTTTTTTTTCTTTTCTTCCTTTAACTCAAGAGTCCACAGCAGCGCCCTGCAGAGAGGCATCGGGTCAGTCGTGTGCAAGTCGACACCCATGCACCCACCCATGCACCCAACCCTCCCACCCACCCACAGCCCTTTGTCTCCAGCGCCACATCTGCCGGACGGCGTGCGACAGGTGTTGCTGCTGCAGTCAGACCCGGGGCCACTCCGTTCGCCAGCCCCCCCCATCCCCATACATCACGTTTAGCCTGGAAGCCCATATAATCCCTCTTAGAGAATTTTCCAAAACACGCTTTGTGAAGTATTATAGCCGACTGCAAACGTGGAGTATAGGGCTGTGCGTGCATGCATGTACAGTACAGTACATCTCCATAATGCGTAATGGCCAGCACATTACGCACACAGCAGACAATCGTACAGTCGGCATGGTGACGCCGTCTTTGTGTTGCTTGTGTTTGTTATTTTGTGTTTTGGGTGTACACTGTAGCCTACTTCACTTGTTGGTTCTGCAAAAAAAAATGTTGCCTAATGGTCGATCAATCCAAGCCCAATTAAAATATTTCTTTCTACTTCTTTTATGTCTTATTGCAAATTGTTTGTATTTTAGGTTTTTTGTTGTTGTTTGCTTGCAAAATAAAGTGTTGGTTTTTTTTGTTAAGTGATTGTGTCTTGCGGCAATTGAGCGCAGCAGGTGATCGGGAATATTGGACCCTTACAGCCCACCCACCCACGCCCCCCCCAAGACAGATGGTGTGTTAAGGTTGCTACGGCGAGGAATGATGTTGATGTATAACACACACACACATGACGGCTGCTGACACGTGACTAACCCTGTGCCCTCTCTCTCCTTCCTCCTCCAGAACCCGACCGACGGCTCCTGGGAGGACCCGGCCCTGGAGAAGCTGCACCTGTTCTGCCAGGACAGCCGCGCAATGAACGACTGGCTGCCGGAGATCTCCCTCTCCGAGCGCTGAGGCCCTCGTTTGAGATCTTCTTTGTGAAAATGGAAATACTCATCCTCATGAACAGGATGAACACGTTTCTCACCCATCCACCTGGATATTAGGGTCTACTCCTGAGGAGGAACCCGTCCAGGTAGCCTGCCACACGGCGCCGGGCCCCCCCAGAAGGGGCCCATAAGTCCCGTGACCCCCCGTCGCCTCTCGTCCTTTCGTCCCATGCCAAGATGACCCCCCGTTCTTTCTGTGAACGGGGGGTCCGGTGTGCCTCGAGTGCAGCGCGACCCCCACAACGACCCTCATTCTTTGTGCGGATGAGGTTTGGAGAGAAAGGAGAAGGTGAGCTCTGCGCTCCCAGGAGCCGGAGCGTCGCCCAGTTGAAGCAGCCGCAGCCCAGGAGTAGAAGCGGTGCTGAGAAAGAGACGTTCTTAGAAAAAGACTTTTTAAAAACGCTCTCTTGCCACACGGCCGAATGTTTCCCACTTTCCAGAATGGTCTTAATTCTCTAAAGGTTTCACTTTAGAAATGATTAATGAAGATAAAAAGAATAAAAAAGAAAATAAATATTAACAAAGTATTAACTTATAGGCCTAATGCATCCAAAGGTTTAACTTTGGAGCATTTATTTAGCCTTTGTTATGAATACAATAAAAAATAAGAAATATGGAATAAAAAATAGTACTAATATTTAAATGACCAATGTTTTCAAGAAAATTAAATATTAGAAAGCAATAGGCCTACTTTATACAACTTGTAATGGTTAATGTTTTAACTCAAGAGTTGTTGGTGGCCTACATTGTAACTGAATGTTTGTCCAATAAAACTTAAAAGTTATTTTTGTTGTCGTTGTGTGTGTTCACTCACTGTGTGTGTGTGTGTGTGTGTGTGTGTGCGTTGACGCGCATGCTCAGTGTCGACCGATTTGCATAGCAGGCAGGCAGGCAGGCAGGCAGGCAGGCAGGGTCCGAGGCCTGTCAGTCATCAGCGATAGCCCCGCCCCACATGGGGGGGTGGGGGGGGGAGGGGGGGGGGGGGGGGGGGGGGGGGGGGGGGGGGGGGGGGGGGGGGCCCTCATCTGCATGTGAATGGAGCGCCGCGGCACAATAGAGGGAGAGCGCACGGCCGGCTGTCGGACCCCGGAGCCCCGTGCACACAGAGCGCCTATTGTCTCCCGGGGGCAGATGTCTCGGAGGCCCCACGCCGCCGCCGCCGCCGCCGCCGCTGCGCCATCTGCCTTCTGGCAAGTTGGTTGTGCAGATATTGGGGAAGGAGCAGTCACTACCACACACACACACACACACACACACAGAGGGGCCGGGTGTATCTGGTTTTGGCCGGTTCTGTTGAGGTCCTGCACTGCACAGATCTTCTGGTGTCCAGCCAGACAGACAGCCAGCCAGCCAGCCAGACAGCCAGCGAGCGAGCCAGCTGCCTATACTTTTTGCAGTCTTGAAGCAGGCACAGCACACTAAACCGTTTGTGAGCGGTATCTAAATGCACGGTTGTTTGTTTTGGAGTAAGTGTGCGCTCGCTTAGAACTGTCAAAACACACACAAAAAACACCCCCCCTATAGCATTTGCGAGCAAGTGCCTTGCTTTATTGTGCATTCATGGCTTGGGTTTACAACCTGCAGCACAGTAACAGTCTCCCATCAAGAGAAAATCATTCAAAGAATAACTCAGATAATGCAGTTCAATGCAGTTTCCAATGACGTTTCTTGAGGAACATTTCTTTAACACCCTTCTTGGAAACGGCAAACACGGACACACTGCAGACTTGAATGAATCTCATGAGGCACTTGAATACAAACTTCAATAACTTGAACGATATGTTTAAGGATAGAATGCGATCAATGATCACAAACACATCAGTTTATAAATGGATTGCATTTCTAGAGCGCTTTTATCCAAAGCACTTTACAGTATTGCCTCACATTCACCCATTCATACCAACGGCGGTGTCAACCATGCAAGGTAACAACCAACACGTCAGGAGCAGGTAGGGTTAGGTGGTGTCTTGCTCAGGGACACCTCCACACTTAGCTAGGAGGGGGAGGAGCCCGGGGATCGAACCAGCAACCTTCCTGTTTCCTGTTCTTTATCAAAAGAAAAGAAAATCACGTTCAATCATTTTGAGTCGTCTGCGGCCATAAAAACATTCTTCAATATTCTCAATGATTAAAGTAAAAAAAAGAGGAATCACAGCTGTGCCTCTGGTGACCTCATATGCTGTTTCTGCACGATCAGGATCAGGAGATCACGCAGAACTTGGAGGTGTGTCTGAGGCCCCGGTAGGCCCTCAGCCCCTCCCTCCTGGGATCCCGGACCACGCCCCGCACCACCGGCGCCGTCTCCCAGCCCCGCCTCTTCTGGGCGCGGTGCCGCAGGATCCGGTAGGCCCCGGTCGCCGGGCTGCGGCTGCTGTCCGGGGGGTGGAGGGGGAGGAGGGGCCCGCCGCCGCCGCCGCCACCGCCGAAGCCCAGCTCCTCCAGCCCCGCCCGCACCTCCTCATCCACCTCCTCCTCCTCCTCATCGTCGCTCTCGTCGTCGTCCAGCAGGCGGCATCTCCGCGACAGCACGGGCCAGGGGAACTCCACGGGAAGCAGCCAATCGCAGCCCAGCATCTGGTCGACGGCGTGCCTCTCGTGGGGCAGCGGCCTCAGCATGCCCTTGATGAGCCTCTGGCACGGCCCGGGCACCCAGGGCGGCACGGCGTAGCGGCCGTCCAACACGCAGCGCCGCAGCTTGCCCACGGTGTCGCCGCGGAAGGGCATCGCCGCCGTGGCCATGAAGAAGAGCAACACGCCCAGCGCCCACACGTCCACCGGCGGGCCCAGGTAGAGCTCGTCGCGGTACAGCTCGGGCGCGGCGTAGGGCGGCGAGCCGCAGAAGGTGTCGAGCGGGCGGTCGCGCGACGCCACGCACGCACTGAGGCCGAAGTCGGCCACCTTGAGGCAGCCGCGGGCCGAGAAGAGAACGTTCTCCGCCTTGAGGTCGCGGTGGATGACGTTGCTGTCGTGCTGTTGTGCCACACAATGCACGCAATACACACACAGACACGCACACACACACACACACACACAGGGAAAATAAAAAAACCCAAACAAACATTTGCCTTGCACATTTGTGGATAAGGAGTATGTATTGTGTGTCAATGAAACATCAACAGCTACCATGACCACTGCAGTCCACTGTGTGGATAATAAAACAACATCTAGGGTTTCCCTCAAACCTTATTAGGGTATTAAGGATACGTTTTTACATTTCATAACATAACAAGGTTCAGCGTGTGAAGCATTGTGTGTTGATGAAACCTTGTAAGTATGGTGAGTAGGTTCAATGTCTGGCAATTTAAAGAGGAACATGCTATTCTCTCTATATGAAAGGAGATTCGCGTGCCCCATTGCGCCAATTCAGAAAGATTACTCAGTCCTCCTTTCTTCCCATTGCAAAGGGAGTCCCCCAAGGCTAGTCCTTGGACCAGCCTTATTCACCGTCTTTATAAACAATATCACCTCTTCATTGTACAATTGTAACTTCCATCTCTGCGCAGATGACACAGTCCTTTATTCCTGTGCAGACTCTATTCATGACGGCACTCAAAATCTTCAGATATTTAACCTCCTTCAAAAACACCTCCATAACTTGACATTGGTAACCTTAAAACATATCACTGTGATGGATACATAGTGTGGTGCCCAAATGTGCAGTATATTAGGTTCTCTCACAAATCACGGTGAGGCTATAGAATTACCAAACATCTGGATATGAGTCTGATTTTGGACACGCCTAATGTTTTGTTTTCCCTGTGTCAATAAAGCTGGTTTAAATTTAACACATTCTACTCCACGCACTTCAATGAAAACCGGTCTCAAATGTTGGGCCTTTTTTGTGTGTGTAAAAACCATAGACTGTAAAAGACTGTAGTTCAAAACCACACAGCTGCTATTTGACTGCAGGGACAGGATCATGCGGTTTTAACATCGAGCATCCCACATCCATGAGGACAAATAATACAATTAATCATCTCTTGGTTAGTCATGAGTCAGCAGTTCGAAAAGTTTATCATGTGCAATATACAACATCCAATAACATTGGAAACGGCCATTAAAAAGGAAATGATTTCATCTCTGATCATTGCCACATGGATATGTCAGGAAATATTTAAACAAATCCTTGATAAGGATTAAAAATGGTATTAGTTCCATGTCTAGGTGTTGCTGCATCAATGAGAATGAGGTCATTCACCATGGAAACCTGAACACTAATAAGAGGGGAGGGTGGGGGGTTCCTAAAAACATGATGGTTGAGAGTAGATCCACACAGTAGAAAAGCAAAACACACAGTAGAACGGAAGATGGCGTTCAGTGTGTGGTTTCAGGGAGCCGGTGTGTAAACACAGAGATTTCTCATCGTTTCTCATTAAAGTGTAATTTATTATAATCATAGACACAGAAGACTGGAACACCATGCAGGTTTTACAAAAACAAAAATGAGATGAGGAAGAATGTGCCAGAACAAAATGGAAACGTCAAAGAATAAGGAAAGAAAGAAAACCCAGGAGGGCAGGGTTAAAGTTAAAGTGCAGCTGGGTCGTTCACGTCTACCTCTTCCGTAGAAAATCCATTTGGTGCGTCACCAAGCCTCCTCCACTACCACGCCTCACAGGACGAGGGTGCATCTGCACACACATGCGCACAGCTTTACGCAAATCTCAGGTCATAGTAGGACCAGTTTCCCTCTGAAACTGGGATTTGTTCAGCACCAGTGGGAGGAGGGGGGTGGCGATTAAGTCCTGGACACGGGAGGGGCGGGGGCGGGGGTCATATTTTATTTTAATACCCAAGAGACAAAAACAGCAGTTTGACACAGTCGTTACCGGATTAGTACAAAAAAACAAAAAATAAAATAAAGGAAAAAAGGTACTAGAAATGTTTTTGGATGATATACCGTCAAGAGTTGCATCGCGCCAAATCGCTGGGGGTGAGGGGGAGGTGGCTGTCTCGTTCACACCTTATTGTCTACGTCTGACTTTGTACCCAATATCCCTCTCTCCCCCCGTTGTCTTGACAACAGCATGACAAGAACATCCCATATACACGCGAGTCATGTGACCCATGTTGGACAGCTCGGCGGCAACCTCAGGTAATACAAAATCAATGTCGAACAACATGCGGTTTCAGTTTAAGGCTCTATTCCAATGAAGAGGGAACAGAAAAACATGTGAACCAGACACAGTGAAAAGAAAGAAAAAGCGTTTCTCGGCAGGACAATTGGAAGATAGTCTTGAGGAGAGGGGAGGGGGTCAGCCTCGTCGTCAGCCAGTCATTCAGAAGAGCGGTCACATCAAACAAGCCAAATGACTGAATGGAAACGTCCAATGCTCACCCAATGCTTCCAGTCCTGCCATCAACTGAAATGCATATCCATCCATTCTCTCTCACACACACACACACACACACACACACACCAGCACACACACACACACACACACACACACACACCACGAACACACACACACACACACACACACACACACACACACACACACACACACACAACACACACACACACACACACACACACACACACACACACACACAACACACACACACACACACACACACACACAACACACAACACACACAACACACACACACAACACACAACACACACTAACTATTTAGATGGAAAGTCCGTCCACACAGCAGGAGGTGGAGATGTATGATTAAGATCAGTCTACAGTAGTGCTGGACAGGTAAACTGATCTAGTCAGCATACATCTAGGTGGACATTCCCACTTGTGATGTCACTAGACGGTAGTCACATGGCTGTTGTGAAACGGCTTGCAATGGCTAATCACACTCACACCTGGTGGTATAATCGGGGACCTTTAAGGTAAAGATTAGGTAATGTCAATGTAGAATGTACCTGTAGGGCAGCCTGATTAAAGCAAGGTGCCTACTCTACGCAGGTATAGGCTGCTCTGAAATATCACACACCTGAGGACTGTGAAAGTCTCATTGGATAAAGTACAAACACTCGCCCTCACCAAGTACTTGACGGCGGACAGGATTTGCGCAAAGGCCACCTTGCAGGTGTTGTCGGCCATCTTGCCGCGGTCGCAGATACTGGCGTGGAGGTCCCCGCCGCCGGCGTACTCCAGCGCCAGGTAGAGGCGGCCGGGCGTGTCCAGCACCTCGTAGAGACGCACCACGTTGGGGTGCTGCAGGCCCTCCATGCTGGAGATCTCCCGTGCCAGGAGTCGCTGGGCCTGCACGTCCAGCCGCGTTTTGTCCAGGACCTTCAGGGCCACCTTGTCTGGGGCGGGGGGGGTGGGGAACCAGAGGGGAGGAGTTATGGGACTGGGTTGGAAAACCGGAGGTGTGGCTCCAACAGGGGAGGCGTGGCCAGATTTGAAGTAGTAGTAGTGGGGGTGGGGTGGGGGAGGGGGAGGGGAGAACCACAACACTACCTTTGCGGAGAACGTACACGTTACATAAATGTACTTATTTTGTCCAAGATACAAGATACTAGATACGACATTTTGATTGCCACTAATACCCATTTTTGCCAATTTTGAATCCCAAAATTCCACTTCTGAATCCCACAGAAATCTTGGCAAGAGACTGTATCTTGGATTTGTGTGTGTGTGTGTATGTGTATGTATGTGTGTGTGCGTTTGTGTGTGTGTGTTTACGAGATCAGTCTACCAGCCTACCCAGTGGACTGTACCGACAGGTAAACTGATCTAGCCAGCATACATCTAGGTGGACGTTCCCACTTGTGATGTCACCAGACGGTAGTCATGTGGCTAATCACACTCACACCTGGTGGCATAATATGGCCCCTTTAAACCAGCCACCACCACAACACACACTCCGCACACACACACACACACGCGTGCACACACACACACACACACGCACACACACACACCTTTGGTCAGGGCGTGGAAGGCCAGCTTGACGCGCGAGAAGGTCCCGTAGCCGATGTCGCCGCGCACCCGGTAGAAGCCCACCCTCCGACCGATCATCAGCTCCTTGATCACCTTCTCGTCCTCACACATGGAGCGGGTGAGCCTCTGCAGTGGCGTGCTGCGGCCACCAGGGGACCCATCGCCCTCCTCCTCCTCTTCCTCCTTGTCTTCCGGCCCGACGTCGGAGCAGTCCGTCAGGCTGTAGAGGCTGCTCCGACGCCCGGGGCCGGTGGCGGTGGCCTGGTACCCAGGGTCTCCTCCTCTTCCGGAAGGCATCTCGCACGCACACACGCTCTCATTTCATCTGCAGACCACAGGGGGGGTTGGAGGTATATAAGGGTGAACGCCGAGGTCAGAGGTCAGCTCACTGTTTAATGGCGACTCTATCGGAGGAGAACTGTCACGATTGGTAAGTGGAGATTTATTCAAATTGATTGTTGATCGTTGAAAAGGTCCATAGTTCATCGTCGACAGTCGAATATTGATTGATTTAATAGATGAACACATACAAGTGTTTTTAAATTTACAAATTACATTTCTATACATGACAAAGCATCACATGATATAACAGGATCGGTGTTTTGCACATAACTTTTTGTATTCCTGGTATATTAAAGTTGAATATAAATGTATATTAAAGTATTGTATTTCCATTACTCTTACCCTATCTTCTTCCAAGTAGACCTTCCCGTGGAGAACCTGAATCCACTGTCCTGAAGAACCGGGCGGCAGATCAAACCAACTGGAGAGCTGGACTGGTCGGTGGTCCGAGTACCAGCCGGGACAGACACACCAGACTGCAACACCAGTGCCCTCGCCTCTATGTCCTCCTGTCTGCCCTCACACACTCTCTCACTCTCTCTCTCTCTCAGATTAGGGATTAAGGTGGTGTCGTTCACTTTAATCCACACTTTATTTAGCCCTCTGCCTCAATCCTTTTCACGCAGAGTAGCATTATTGTTCAGGAACACAATAAAGTAAGTGATAGTCATAAAGAGATCATAATATCAAGGAATACACAGAGAATACACAGAGAATACACACACAGGTGTACGGCCTTGTTGTGTGTTTCTGATCCGCAGAGGCGCGTGGTGCCTGGTCAGGGGTCAGGGGTCAGGGTGAGTTGTGACTTGCGTGGGACTTTGCGTTAAGAGCGTTAGCCGATGTTCCCATCGCGGGAATAAGCATGTGATCCTCCTGATCCCTCAGACTGCAGCGTAAAGGGATTAGAGAGGAGAGGAGTCAGCCATCGTCATCACGGCAAAGGAGAATTTACGGGCGGTTAACCGACTGACTGCGCTCGGCTTCCATCGTGGGGAACCCTATGGGATAGGATCCCCCTCTACCACCGTACCATACACACACAAACACTCACTCACACACACACTCACTCACACACACACTCACTCACACACACACACACACACACACATACACACACTCAAACACACACACACATACACACACTCAAACACACACACATTCACTCAGTCACTCACACACACACATACTCTCAGTTAGGGTTAGGGTTAGGGTTAGGGGTTAGGGTTAGGGTTAGGGTCAAGTCAAGTCAAGTCAACTTTATTTATAAAGCACATTTAAACAACCGCATTTGGACCAAAGTGCTGAACAAGCTTAAAAACAACAACAAACAATAAAAGAAGCAAAAACAAATAAAAACAAACAAAGTAAAGATATGAATATTAGAGCACAACAGTAGAACAGGGTTAGAGCCCAGTGAGAGACAGGGAGCCTAGATGCAGCTCTAACTGAATGCCAGTGAGAAGAGGTGGGTCTTCAGCAGTGACTTAAAGGTGTCAATAGTCTGGGCAGATCTTAGGTGTAAGGGGAGCTTGTTCCAGAGGTTGGGGGCGACCACAGGCTCTGTCACCTCTATTTTTTAGCCTGGTTTTGGGAACCTTTAGAAGCATATGATTTATTGACCTCAGAGCTTTAACTGGAATATGTGGGTGTAGAAGTTCCATTAAATATGATGGTGCCAGCCCATTTAAAATTTTAAAAACAAGTAATACAATTTTAAAATCAATCCTGAACCGGACGGGAAGCCAGTGCAAGGAGGCCAGTACAGGAGTTATGTGTTCGTGTTTCCTAGTTCCGGTTAAAAGACGAGCTGCTGCATTTTGTACCAGCTGGAGGCGACGGAGAGATGACTGATCAATACCTATATACAATCAGTGGCGTTTTCTCCTGGATGCCAAGGGAAGCCATGCTTCCCCCATTTTCACAAACTATCATTGTGATTTTAATAAAAGCATTGAAACATTTTCGTTGTCTCGTTCTGTGTTCTGCATTTGTATTACATGACATGTTGCTGCGGCTGTCTTCCCCGTTTCTCATGAGAAACAGCGCCGCTGCACTTGAGGTGAATGAGCGTATCGCGTTCCTGCGGTAGCAGAGAAGCAATCATGTTAAGTCTATGGGGAGGAAGCCAAGTGAAGTTGGCATCCTTTCATTAAAAAAATAAAAAGAATTGACCAATCAGATAGGGCCACGTCATGGGACTGCTTTGACTGCGAATGGTCAGGTCTATGTAAAAAGAACTGTCAAGGGAAGCCACCTGTCTCTGGCTTCATACCAATCAAATCACAGTATATGACACACGATGGACACAATGGTCACTCAAAACAAGTCAACAGCGGGCGGGAAAGTACATGGGACAGCTCAGGGGTGGCCAACCAGTCAGAGACGAAGAGCCAATTTTTTTACTGTGTTACTGCAAAGAGCCACATCATACACACATGAACATCTCTTCCTCTCACACACACCAATAATATTTCTTAGTCCTATCTAGTTAATTCGGGGGCTGCTCCGAATTAACGGAGCACCCCCCCCCCCCTCCCCCGAGACACTGACTCGGTGCCCGTCGCGCGCCTCACGGTAGCGTCATTGCGCATCCTTGGCGCAACATCTATGATAACGCGTTAACTGTGACAGTAAGAGCCGCATGAAACCAGGCAAAGAGCCGCATGCGGCTCGGGAGCCTCGGGTTGGCCAGGCCTGGGATAGCTAGCTAACATTGTAGTTTTCCACTGTTGCTATAGCTAATTCACATCGTTGCAGCAATGGAGGGCGGCGACTTGGATTATTTGGTGAAAAACAACTTCACAAAATTGCCATTTCAGCAACAACTGAAGATAAAATCAGATGGGAGGCCCACTCCACAACTGGATTTACAGCAAGGCAGAAAAAAAGGTGCGACACGGACTTTCTGTGAGGATAACTACGTGCGAACGGAGTGGCTAGCTGGCGGTGCCAACCTTAAGCGGCTGTTTTGTTGGCCTTGTCTGCTTTTTGACCGGGAAACCTCCTGCTCTCTCAACAACCCGTGGGCCACAACGGGCTTCAGTGACTTAGCCAACTTGGCTCGGGCAATAGAGAGACATGGGAAATCAAAAAATCACATTGATTCCTCTGTGAAACTGAAGTTGTTTGGGCGCATCAGGATTGACGAGGCTCTGGACCAAGCAGCAGTTATAAGCGTGAGGAGGCGTAATGACCAGGTCAGGAAGAACCGGGATATTCTGAGGAAAGTCATCATAGCAGCCCTGTACCTTGCACGCCAGGAGCAGGCATTTAGGGGCCATGATGAATCCGCTAGCAGTTCAAACAGGGGGAACATTGTGGAGCTGCTGCACGCATTTGCGGAGTTTGACACTCGCAGAGCACCTGGGATCATCCACTGTCTTCAGCGGTATGTCAAACACCATCCAAAATGACATTATTGAAAGTATCGCTCGTGTGATTCAACATGAGATTGACAAGGAAATAAGCATGTGTCCTTTTATAGCGGTGGAAGTGGATGACACTTCAGATATTTCCAACAAGCGTATTCCTGGGGGTGTGCTGTCAGATGGAATTTTAAAAGTCGGGCTGTTCACGCCATCCATGAAGGACGCAGATCACTCTGCATGGCCTTTGACCGGATAATGACAGAGCCAGGATGGGATAAAGAGCGCTGCCTTGAAGCAGAAACTGGAAGATTTTGAGTTTGTTTTTCTGCTCGGGGTGTTTCAGTCCATATTCGGCCTTACAGAGCCTCTCTTCCAGGTACTGCAGAGCAAGACGCTTGACATCAGGAAAAGCCACAATCGGATCAACAGCACTATCAGTGCTCTCAGAGCCATAAGACGTGATGACACGTTCCGTGGCATTTATGATGAAGCAGTCCAGGCAGTGGGCATGCCTCCAAACAGACGCAAACGCCGTCGCCGTGGCTGGGATGACCTGGAGCAGGGGGTCAACCATGAGGAAGAGGATGAGGAAGACACAGGCCCTTTTGTTTCTTTCCGACGTCTGTACTTCGAGATTGTTGATGGCATTATATTGCACATGAGCGAAAGATTTGGAGACATGGAGAACCTCTGTTTTTTTTTCACGTGCTGGATCATGGATCGTTTCCATCCTTCTGCAACCCCACTGCGTTCCCCAGCGCTGATTTGGCTCAGCTGTTCAGAACGTACCCATTCTTTGATGAGCAGAAGTTGAGGAACGAGTTGCACACAGTCTACAACAACAAGTTGTTCCACAAACCACCAGGAGAGCTGATAGATCTGCTTATTAAAGATGAATTACAGACAACGCTGTCCGAGGTCTACAAACTGCTTCAGCTTATGCTCACAATACCAGCTACCAGCACATCTGCAGAGCGCTCCTTTTCCTGTTTAAAGAGGATAACAACTTATTTGAGGAATACATGTGGACAGGAGAGGCTTGGACACTTGGCAAAGATATCAATGGAGTCCTCTGTTGTGGATGATCTGAAGTCCAGTGGACAATTATATGACATGGATATTGAGCGTTTTGCCGGGATGAGAGAGAGGAGAATGGCCTTCCTCTTCAAATAGGGTGAGTCAAATGCCAGCCCTCCGTATATATCTCTCCTCTCTCTCTCTCTCTCTCTCTCTCTCTCTCTCTCTCTCTCATCTCTCTTCTCATGCTTCTCTACTCTCTCTCTCTCTCGTGTGTGTGTGTCGTGTGTGTGTGTGTGTGTGTGTGTGTGTGTGTGTGTGTGTGTGTGTGTGTGTGTGTGTGTGTGTGTGTGTGTGTGTGTGTGTGTGTTGTTTTACTGGTGATAATATGGCCCGCCGTGGCTAATGAGATTGACATTAACATGTTGTGCAGTTGTTGATGTGGTCATTGTTAATTATATGGTTAAATGGACCCCGTGTTGCTCCTGTCTGCCTGTAGCGCTTTGTGGCTGACCCACTGACCGCGGTCTTACACACATACACACCATGGACAGAGCCCGCCGTGGCTTTGAATAGAGCTTGTGAAAATGTCACTGGAATTTCCCTAATTTTGAATTTTGGTCAATAATTGTATATATTTTTATTCACTCTTACTTTGCATTCAAGCCATGC
>PIJE02000472.1:97500-141157 GCA_002895965.2 Coryphaenoides rupestris | reverse complement strand
AGAAGTGAATGAAACCTGCATTCTTTCTAATGGCCAGGGGCCAACTCCACTGGTTGCAAAAAGAAATCCTTGAGAAAATGGCGGGGGGCTGTCAATTAAACATTGACAGCCGGGCCTTTTGTTTGAGGACACCACAGCATCAAATTTGCTGTATTGATTGTGAACTCTTATCTTATCTTATTAATTATTATTAAATGTATTATTAAACCTTGCAGACTACGTGTGGTCTCCCTCTTTTGTCACACACTTTTGAGCCAGGTTGTGACAAAATGGGGGATGTCTTTGTGGTGAGTTTCTTTGATTATAAAGGAAGCTGTTTGTAGCCTGCTGTTAGTTTAGAGCTAGTACTTTTGTTTGTATCCTCTATTGTGCATTTAAAAGCATTTTGGTAAAGGGGTTAAAGGTGCCTTTTGAATATAGAGGTTAAATTAGTTTAGACTCTAAACTAATTCAACCTCTATAATGTGGCCTCCATGTGGCCTCCCAAAAACTAGCACTTATCAGATTACCACTCCAGATCAAACACTCTAAAGTTTAGAGTGTTTGATCTGGAGTGGTAATCTGATAAGTGCTAAAGCTACTAGTCACCCTGTTAAAACGTCTTGGTTTGAGTCTTCAAAAATTGATCGTGGCCCACGTTCAGTTGGTTTGGGTCAAGTGTGTAACTATTGCCATGAAAAGGGGCACTGGAAAGCTGACTGTCCAGTTCTCAAGTTTAAAAGTCGCAACGGGAGTAAATATGTTAAACCAGCTGCTCTTAGTGCTTCTGTTAAAAACGTTCCAGTAGTTTCAGAGAAGGCAACTGATTCTATTAAACCTGACACTGAAAAGTTTTCTGGTTTTGAAGCCTTTGTGTCAGATGGGTTTGTAGCACTCCAGGGTAGTAACAGTAAAGTGCCTGTTAAAATCCTGCGAGACACTGGAGCACAAGATTCTTTTATTCTTTTATATCTGTGCTGCCATTCTCTGATGACTCAGATACTGGGGAGTGTGTGCTTGTACGAGGGATGGGCCTGGATACTCTGTGTTCCTTTGCACAAAGCTACTTTATCTTGTGGCTTGGTGGATGGAGATGTCCAAATAGGTGTTCGTCCTGCTTTGCCAATAGATGGGGTCGAAGTGATTCTTGGCAATGATTTAGCGGGAAACCGTGTTTGGGCTGATGGTTCCCTACCTGTGAAGTGTAGCTTAATTTTTTCACCCGAAAAACACGTTGTCTACCTGAACCACTTTAACTTGTTGTGACCTGACTCAGGTCTTCACGGAATACGCTTGGGGAACAAATTTAAGCTTTCTCAGTGTTCACGTCAAGGGGAGTGGATTTAGGGCAGCCAGTGAACGAATGATAAAAAGAACGGCTTTCACCAAGACGTACGACTCGGTTCCCTTCGTTCGTTCCAAAGAGCCGTTCAAAAGAATCGGATCGTTCGCGAACGTCACATCACTAGCTAGTACTGGTGTTATTGCTAGTGCTAGTACTGGTGTTACTGCTAGTGCTAGTGTTACTGCTAGTGCTAGTGTTACTGCTAGTGCTAGTGCTGGTGTTACTGCTAGTGCTAGTGCTGGTGTTACTGCTAGTGCTAGTGCTGGTGTTACTGCTAGTGCTAGTGCTAGTGTTACTGCTAGTGCTAGTACTGGTGTTACTGCTAGTGCTAGTGCTGGTGTTACTGCTAGTGCTAGTGCTAGTGTTACTGCTAGTGCTAGTGCTGGTGTTACTGCTAGTGCTAGTGCTGGTGTTACTGCTAGTCCTGGTTGTTGTGTTTTGCACACTTTGTGCAATATAAATAAATAGTAGGAGGATGACGTTTGATTTGGGTTACTTTATTTACTCGCATGAGCATCTGCACTCCTTGAGCAAGGACCCCTCGGTCTATATCGCCTACCAGCCATAGGTGGCCATACAGATGCCTGACGTAAAACATATATATTCAATCAGTGTGTAATCACATATGAATATATTACACTGGTGCTAATTGCTGGTGCTAGTGTTGACTGTCTGAGAAGGTATTCTGTGACATTCTGTGAATGTCAGCATATAACGATGTATATTTTATTACATTGATTTATGTGTATTGCTCCCCTGGATATTTTGTTGTGTATTTTGTTGTATATTTTATTCTATTTTATTTTATACAGAATTTCTATTCTATTTCTATTTCTATTTTGTTAGTTCTATTTCTATTTTGCATTCCTTTGTAACTGCTGTCGGCTGTCGGGCGTTTTGCACACAAGATTACACACTGGTCTTTGTGGCTTGTGCTGTGACACAAGCAATGTCTAAAGCAAACTCCAGTTCTTCAGATGAGGATCAAAGTGACATGGGGGTTGATTTGCAAGGTCTTGAGTCTCTTCCCATTTCCCAGCAAGAGCTCATCTCTGAGCAGAGNTGACAGGGCACTATTGCCCCAAAGGTTTATATTAAGTGGCTGACGGCTATATCGCTCCTGTTCAATACTGAAACAAATTCTAAAATTGTTGTCTGCATTAGACAGTAAAACCCAAAATGATGGGAAAATAGTCCAGGTTGAAAAATCCCAATCATCCTGTAAATGTCTTATGTGTTTTTGGTCAAATTCAAACTGTTCAAACTTATCCAAAGCGCTTTACAGTTGCCTCACATTCACCCATTCATACACCGACGGCGGTGCCAACCATGCAAGGTAACAACCAACACGTCAGGAGCAGGTAGGGTTAGGTGTCTTGCTCAGGGACACCACGACACTTAGCTAGGTGGAGCTCAGGGATAGAACCAGCAACCTTCCAGTTGGCAGACAACCACTCTACCTCCTGAGCTACTGCCGCCCCACATGTACACATGCGTGCATACGTACGTACACTCCATGCGCACACACACACACACACACACATGGCTTGCAGGCTCGGTGGACCTTAGTCAGGAGCTCGATGCAGCGCTGATCCATCCAGTCATGGAGGATTCTGGACAGGATGTAGAGGTCATCTTCTGGCAGGGGATCTTTAAAGAAGTCTCCTACGAGTGTAGGCACAGACGCACGCACACACACACATGCACACGCACACACACAAACATTACACACACACACGCACACACACACACAACAATGAAACCCATCCATCCACAACTCAATGACATTTATTAGATCAGATTGATTGATGAGGTTTCAAATAGCCAAGCTTCAACCCCTTGATGCTTTTACTTCTATTGTCATCAATATTTCACTATATAATAGGCAATAAAGCGTTGGATGCAGTGGAAAGGTACATTATTGTGCCTTGTGCGAGTTCCATTCAGAGACAAAGTGATTGATGGCCTACCCTCGTGGAACCCTGTCCTCCAAGTGTTGCCGGGACACTTGCACCACTTTGGGAAGGTTAAAGATAGTCACGTTGCATTCTGGGTAGGCTGACGTGAAGTGCTTAGCGAACGCCCCGCTGCAGCCTGAAGAGACGTGGTACGATGCCTCATTACTCAAAATGAACCTGCCCATGCACGCACCACCACACACACACACACTTTTACACAGACAGACAGACAGACAGACACACACGCACTCACCTGATGTCAGCTTTATCGATTTGTATCACTACTGAGGGCAGAATAACAAGCCGGGACTTGGGGAGGAAGCATGCTGACAGGCAGAAAGCCTGGGGGAGACTCCGGGCGATGAGGCTAGACAATAAACAGCGGTGCATCGGTGAAATAGATCCTGGTTTGAAGCCTTCAAAAGCCTTTGAACTCTCGCAGTAGCAGGAGCCCAAAGCTGCAGCCCTGCGCTTGGGATAAATGTGGCTACATTGTTTTCAAGACATTTGTCTACACTGTCTATTTTGTGTGTGTGTATGTTTATGTGTGTGTGTGTGTGTGTGTGTGTGTGTGTGTGTGCGCCTGGCCTGTCTTTCTGTTGCGGCAAATGGAATCACTTGTTTGTCTATGACTATGTTATTTATTCTTTTAATTGTGACTATCTTTGCACAAGAAGTTAGCAGCAAGTTCACTTACGACAGTTGTACACTTCTGGAGATTAGAACGACAGTCGCTCGCCGCCTACCGGAGTTTTTCAAGTCTTTCGACTCGGACGTCCCGCCCGGAGTCGCGGCTGGATTATCTCCGTCCATTTTAGGCGCGATCAGCCGCAGGCGTCGCCGACGGAGAGGGAAGCGAGCCGGCGTGCTGGTCAGGCTGAGACGTCGTGCCAATCGTCCTCCACTACCCACCATTCTGCTGGCTAATGTACAGTCTCTGGACAATAAGTTATGCGAGCTACAGGCTCGTATACAATTCCACCGGGAAACAAAGGACAACTGCATCATCTGCCTGACGGAGACATGGATGTCGGAGGGGGTTGCCGACTCAGCCATCGAGCCGACAGGATTTTCCGTCCACCGCGCGGACAGAACAAAGACTCTCTCTGGCAAAGATCGTGGAGGGGGGGTATGTCTCATGATAAACAGATCTTGGTGCAACCAGAGTCATGTGCATACCCTCAAGTCTTTCTGTTCCCCGGACCTGGAGGTTGTTACCTTGCATGGTTGGCACCGCCGTCGGTGTATGAATGGGTGAATGTGAGGCAACTGTAAAGCGCTTTGGATAAGTTTGAACAGTTTGAATTTGACCAAAAACACATAAGACATTTACAGGATGATTGGGATTTTTCAACCTGGACTATTTTCCCATCATTTTGGGTTTTACTGTCTAATGCAGACAACAATTTTAGAATTTGTTTCAGTATTGAACAGGAGCGATATAGCCGTCAGCCACTTAATATAAACCTTTGGGGCAATAGTGCCCTGTCAATATCTGTCCTCTAAAAGTGCTTGTTTTTTTGCCACTGACCCGCTCAGAATGTTGACTTCTCCTTGAGCGAGACCTGGAGACAATAACAAACAGACCGTATCAAGCGAATAGTAAAGAAGAAAGTTTTATTTCTCTGTAGAGATCCTTTCCATAAACGTTGTCAGACGCTTATCATAACAGTCTGAGCCCGCCAGTGGCGATGTTGAAAGATGAGAGAGCAGAGAGCTGTCAGGTTTTAATGGACTACTTTGGCAACCAGCCAGCCCATAATGAGCAAACCATTGATGTTTGGCTGGGTAACTACCTACAAGTTTGTTTTTGCAAAGTAAGTAATCTAGTTCTGTCTTCCCATGTCAAATTGATCTTGTGATGCACACCGGGGCACACTATGTATGGCTGTATAGAAACCTGTTCTATTCTTATCGTCATGTACCTCAGCGATATATTGCTGTCTCTTTCAGCAAATGTACTTATTGTAAGTCACTTTGGATAAAGGCGTCTGCCAAATCCCCCAATGTATTTGTGGCATAAATCGACTATAGTATAGGTGACAACGCCACCCTCAATTTTTAGGAATGACTGGTTCCTATAAGACACATTGACCATACAATAGTCTGGCAAGGTTAGTGTCCCCGGGTAAGTGTTCCGAGTAATCAGAACCAGAGGCTGGTTTAATATCAGGTTTTATTTGCTTCTAAAAAAAGCTTTTAAAAACAACCACAGGAGGCTACCACACATACAGTAAATCACACAACCAAAGGAAAATAACAAATAGGGGAGGGGTTAGAACTGATAGAAGGGGCAGTGACTGCTTGGGGGTTGACTACCCAAGATGGGCTAGGCCAGAGGGGGCAACTAAACAATATGGGGCCTAGGTGGAAGGCTTAAGGGCCTACTAGGGGGCATGCAATGCACAGCAAAATCCACAACAAACAAATATTACTAGCGCACAACAATAAAATGGTAAAATAGTAATGAATACATTTATATAAAACACACCTTAAACCAAACCATAAAACAAACCCACAGCCCATAAGCCTATGACCCCCCCTCAGTATTGCACATGGTCCAAGTAGGACAAACTACGGAATTAAACTAAACGGCACAAGTTATAAGTGGGAAAAACAGTGATCACTATGTTGATCGTGTACTCCTCTCTGTGGTAGGGCACACATAAAAAACTGTTTAATAAAAGTTAACACTTCAATCAATGATCACCAAAAACAATACAATCCATTAGTAGCAACTACAATCAAATTCAATACCTTTTCTGACCAAAGGTCCCCACAGATCATATCTTGCATGGAGGGACTGACTGAAGAGACCGGAGGCTATAGAAATGGCAGAGAGTTGAATAAACCCAACAATGCTACAAATCAAAACACGTGGTAAATGTAAACTTCCCACCTACCAAGAGCGACCAAACACACAGGAGTCCAGCGCTCTCTCCCTCCAAACAGTCCAACTCAGGCTTGGTGCAAAAGGAAGGCCCAAAACCTCTGTCTCCCCTTTTATGTCTTCCCTGCTCCCCAGGGTCCTAAAGGCATACCAGCTACACATGTATAGAGGTAAGGGATGCAAATGAGAGAATTGAAGAGAAGACGTTTCTAGTCTAAATAAACAGAGAAACCGAGGAGTATGTTTGTTTGTGTATATAATGTGCAGTGTGTGATTGTGGGGTCTCTGACTGCTATGCAAATGAGTGTCTTTAGGTGAGGTTAGAGCAAAGTAAAACTGGCAGAGGAGTCTAACACACACACAGGGTTGCAAACCGCGTCTGAAAAATGAAGCCAATGCAGAAGTGCCTGAAACCTGCATTCTTTCTAATGGCCAGGGGCCAACTCCAGTGGTTGCAAAAAGAAGTCCTTGAGAAAATGACTCAAATTCTCACTTGATTTATTCACTCAGTAAACATTTTCCTAATAAGTTAAAGGTGCCTTTTGAATATAGAGGTTAAATTAGTTTGGAGTGTTTGATCTGGAGCGGTAATCTGATAAGTGCTAGTATTTGGGAGGCCACATGGTCTGCGTTTTGGCTTTTGTTTGTAGGCAAAATTGGTTTGTGTTTTTCACAGGTTAGTTTGTGTTTGGTCTTTGTCCCAGTTTAGCATTTGTTTTGGTAGTTTGCAGGTAGGGATAGAGCATTGGTGCTGTCTGATGTAGAGTTGAGGACAGTTTGAGTTTATCTGAGCCATTTTGACTGATGATTAACTGATTGAAGCAGTTAATCATCAGTCAAAAGCTGTTGAAGCAGTTGTCTTGGGGGCACCTCCCTTGAAGGCGTCGCTGTGTATGCAGTTGTTTTTTTCCGCTCTAGTGCTTTTGAGTGCGTAACTACCCACTGTCAGTAGCTGCATGAAGAGAGGCGAGTCAGTCAGTTGTGGGGTAGGCAGTAGCGGGAAAAGCTTTCATTTCTCTCCACCTTTGAGTTGATACTGTCCCGTTATGGCTTCTGTTTATAGTTTTGTTCAATGTCCTTCTGAGGCGCTTTTGAATCGCTTTAACAAAGAGCAGCTCTTGGAGATAAACGGTTAAAAAAGGAAATCAAAGATTTGCTGAAAGCTGTCTTCGTGAAAAAGTGTGTTTTGCCAGTTATGAGTGACATTGCTTTGGAGTCTTTTGTTTCCCCTTTAGTAGCGTTAACATTTGAGCAGCAGAAGGAGCTGTTGCTGCTGCAAATGGAGAGATGCATTAAGCATTGACAAGGAAAGGCTAAGGCAGTCTTTAGAAAGGGAAAAGTTGGTGTTACAGCAATACCGGTTAGAGACAATAAAACAAGCCTTACATGCTTCCGGATTGTACAATGCCACTCCTGTGCGTGAACACACACACACACACACACACACACACACAGAGCTCTCTGTTGTCTCTCTTTTTACAATCAATGTTAATTTTGGAATACATTTTCGGTGTCTATTCTCTGTATATTCACTGCAGTTATTCATGTTAACCACTAGTTTGAGACATTGGACCTCATTCTCGAACATTTTCTTAAGTGTCTTCTTAAATATCTTCTTACGAACTTCGTGAGAACAAACGTAAGAAATCTGCCCGCCGGATTCATGAACGCGGGGAAATGTGTTCTTAAACCACCAAAGTGTTCTCAGCTGTGATGACTGAGATGACTGAAGATGACCTGAATTTGCATACAGACACACTCCACCAGCTCCTTATAAGGGCAACAACAGGACCATGTGCACACAGAATCATGTCAAAAAGCGGAAAGTGAAAACCGATGGTGGACCGGCCAAACCAGTTACATGTCACATGCAACAGCATACCAGTAAGATGACCAGTGGAATGTTTCTCCACTGGCTCTTACAATCTTACGAACTTCGTAAGAACAAACTTAAGAAATCTGCCCGCCTGATTCATGAACGCGGGGAAATGTGTTCTTAATCCACCAAAGTGTTCTCAGCTGCGCTGAGATGACTGAAGATGACCTGAATTTGCATACAGACACACTCCGCCAGCTCCTTATAAGGGCAACTACAGGACCATGTGCACACAGAATCATGTCAAAAAGCGGAAAGTGAAAACCGATGGTGGACCGGCCAAACCAGTAACATGTCACATGCAATAGCATACCAGTAAGATGACCAGTGGAATGTTTCTCCACTGGCTCTTGCAATGTACACAAGCAAGGTCAAGAAAATAGAACCAACAATGAAAAATAACAATAGAGAACAAGACGGCTGAGAGCAGATTCAATTGTACAGTTGAGTTAAATACATGAGTAGGCTACTTGTGGATCTTGATAGGCCCTATCATGGGCGTAGAATTTAGTGGGGACGCTGGGGACATGTCCCCACCGGGGGGGGCGCTGGGGACAATATCCAATATCCAGCGATATCCCCCCCCAGAGACGCTGACTCGGAGCCCAACGCGCGCCTCGGGAGCGTAATTGCGCATCCTTGGCGCAATTATCAACAATACGTCCTTGGGCCCGATGTATATTATGTATATGATGTATATGATGTATATGATGTATATGATGTATATTATGTATAGTATGTATAGTATGTATATGATGTATATGATGTATATGATGTATATGATGTATATATAGTATGTATAGTATGTATATTATGTATATGATGTATATGATGTATATGATGTAGGCCCATATGATATATTTTAGTTATGGATATTCACATGTTCATTCACAGAATGTAGATGTGTCAATTCTATTCCCCTATGGCTATATCCACCCGATTGAGTTTAGTGCTTATTTATTTATTCACTGCCATTTGCAGTGTTCGTGTCGTGCTTTTATTTATTTTAGGACATCACGATGTCTCGTAGAATCATGACTATGCATGTGAAACGTAATTGTTAATGATACAGATATTGTCGTATTTATTATTATTATAATTATTTACATCCGAGGATGTCTATAGAATTGATCACCAATGATTTCTCACAAATTCAGCCCTTAAGAACATGGGTCCATTGTTTACAGCTTAAAAAGGTGTTAAATAAAATTTGGTGATGATTAATGATTTTTGTGTTAATGTAACAGCAGTTAAAACAGATTTGACCGGGAACACCAAAGTAAGGGGGGAGAAACGAACACAATTGGAGGGTTAAACTTTTGAACTTCTACATACTTTTCCTTCGCTACGCCTCTCTCCTCCCCGCCCACTCTCTCACTGTAATCCTCTCTCTACCTCCTCCAGTTACACTTGGTAGGAGAGCAGGTCTCAGGAAGTGAAGGTTATCTCTTAAACCACAGCCCTCCGTCCAGACCAAAGTCACACCATGCAGCCCGCAGCTCACCACATGGGCAACAGGTAAGCCTCCTCCGAGTATGCCTACTTGTCACTGCTGATATGGAGTATCAATTTAAAATAGGTTGCAATATTGTTCCAGGCAACAAGGAAAGGTTTGGATCGAGTGTTATAATGTGATCGTATGTTCGATTTAGCCAAATGGCATGTGTGTGTGTGTGTTTTTTTTTTATGATAATCACAGATTTTTGGAACAAGCCTATTATTACGAGGCTGAAGTTCGCATTTTCCAGGCCAACCTTACACACGCATAGCCCATACCGCTGCCAAAATAATAGGCGTCCCCACGCCCAACCTCACAGGGCTAAATAACAAGGCCGCTCGCATTGCAACCTCAACAGAACAGGACATCACACACCCATTCAATCTCCACCTCATCCCACTGCCATCCGGGCGCAGGTATAGAACTATGAGGTGCAGAAGGGCTCGCTTAGGTAGGAGCCTGGTCCCCGCAGCCATAGCCTCCCTAAATAACAGACCACGCTAATGAGGGCCCGAGTGACAATGTGACTGCTCTGTATAGATGCTTTGTTCAGCCCTAAAGTCAACTGTGTTAGGGGGTGAAGGGGGAAGACCCAGGCGCACGGCAATGGAGGAAGTTCAAGCACAAGCCCAGAGGGGCGGTTTAATAAAGAAAACACACAGGGGTTGCCACAAACATGTCACAAAGAAATGTCAGGGTGCTCGCAGGAGCTGTGGAGGGTTGCGGGTGGAGCAGGGTGAGGGATGATCCGGGATGCTGGGGTGCCGAGGAGAAGAAGGAGGGTAAGGGATAGTGATCCCTGGGACGGCAGCTGCACAAAAACCGGGAATAGCAGAGAAAAATATACTGAATTTAAACATTTTTATTTTAAACTTAACCTTCCTGATTGTAGGCAGACAGGGAAAAGGAATGTCAACACAACCATGGAAAACACTCAAATAAATAAAAATAAACATGAATGAAAATTAAAATCACAATGAAAACTTAACAATTATCAATAATAAAGTGCTGAACAAAAATAAAGTGTTACAAAAACATGTGTAAAGGCTGTGGTTGTGCTCCAAAGGGTGAGAGCGGCTAAGGTGGTAAAACAAGTTGGTTGTATTACCAGTCTTGGTGGACGACGGTCATAATTTGCAGACAACATTGGTCTGACTACGGTCTGACTTATAAAATCCAAACCACTGTCATACTGGCGAGCTGATCTTTCCTCGCTCGTTGCGGCGCTTATCTTTCACTCCTCACTCCGCGCTGTTTCTGTTATTCAAGAAACAAACACGAACACGAGACAACGAGGCGGCGCAACCAAACGTGATACTGTTACATGATTGGCTGTTAGCGTGTCACTCCATACGTTGCCAGGTACCGGAGGACGAGTGCCTTTGTTCATGCAACCAACCTTGCTTCGCAACCTCTGGTTCAAAGCGGAGCTAGCTCCGCTTTCTTCCAACGAGGAAAAAAAAATATCGAAACGTTCTATCGAACGCATTTTCTATCGATATTGATTACGTGTCTATCGCGATACATATCGTTATCGTTTTATCGCCCAGCCCTAAATAGCACAATGACTGCGTGAAGTTAAATTGGTTAGGGGGGGGGGGGGGGGGGGGTGGTTAGGGTTACGGGGGGGGGGGGGCGGATGTGGAGGCGAGGACGGACGAACCGTAACAAACTGTCTGTCATTGTGTGTTGTTTTGTATGTCGTGTCCTGTCGCATGTAATGTGGGTCAAGTGGGTGTACAGTGCTGCGGAAAAGAATTTCCCCTTGGGGACAATAAAAACTATCTATCTATCTATCTATCTATCTACAGTATCTTAAATGGCCGCATTTAAATTATTTGACCTTTAGATTTCAGTGACTAGAATCTCTGACTTGTACTGTAGAGGCTCTTTATTGAGATATTTTGTGTGAATGCTCTGTATTCAGAATAACAATATGAACATATTGAACACATAATATGCATAATATGACGTTTTATTATGAACCTCTGAACATGTCTCACTGTGTCATTACAATATTTCCATTATTGCTATGCCCCTCCCTCTTCAATTTAAAAACATCAGACAAAAATCACACTGGGGTATGATAGACCATGTATCTAAGTATCTGAGTAAGGACGTACAGGACATTTTGCTGTACCAATTTCTGTTTATTAGCCTCTAAACATGGCTTGTCTTTCTCTTTGTGTCTATGCATTCTTCGCATAATTGGAAACTAACAGCTTACCATCAGTTTCTATTTGACATGTTAAGTAATAATTTTCCCATAGATCTTCTATAATATATACGGGCTCCTCACTCCCCACCATTGATGCTGTCCAGCACAAGTGATGTTTCTCACCCCAGCCATGGACTGTTTGAACTCCTCCCTGAAAGGCACCACAGGACTCTCTCAGACCAGCAGGTTCAGGAACAGCTCCCCCCCCCCCACCTCCCCTGGACATCCCCCACTGCCTCCAGTGGACCCACCAGATACTCCCACCCCCACATACCTTCCCCCAGTTCACCCCAGATCGCCACACATCTTCCTTCAGCCACTGAACATTTGTAGACTCTTTTATATACTGTTCATACAGTATATATCATCTGTAGTGTATTCATATTTATACTACAGTACATACCTGTATTCATATTTATACCTGTGAGTTTGCCCCTGTGGCCAAAGAGGCAAATGAGAATGTACCAACGGAGAACTCCAATCAATACTTTATTTAGTCTTTTCTGCTGTGTCCACATGCATTTACTCACACCACCCTTCAACCCCATCAGTGCTATATATAAGGCTATAGCCAAAACGGTAATTGGGCCAAACCATTAAAAGGGGTAAAGCCTATACCTGAAAACTACAGTAAATATAAACATAACATTTCCTTAAACAATATTGACAATAATAATGTCTATATATACATCTACATTTACATCCCAAATCTAAATATCCCAATAATACCAAATCACCAATGTGAATAAATAAATAAATAAATAAATAAATAAATAAATAAATAGAACAATATGCAGAACACCCCGTGGAACTATTGCCCACTTATTAACCCAATTATTGGCCCAATTACCGTTTTGGCTTTAGCCTTATATAAGGCACTCAATAAATATCTCAATAAAGATCCTCTACAGTACAGGACAGAGATTCTAGTCTACAAATAAGTCACTGAATAGCGCCATCTACAGGCCGAATAATGGAACTGGTACGAAAAACGCGACTAAGGAGCTGGCGAATAAACAGCCAACTTCAGCCTCGTCCTATTATTGAATGTAAAGTTGTACTTGTCGATGTTATCGAAACATTCACGTCAGCGCGCCAAGTAGGCGAAAAGAAACTCTTTTAAAGCCAAGCTAAAGACCTTCTTCTTCAGTTGATTTGCGTAAATTACGTATGTTTGTTTGCGTGTATTTATGTGTATCTATGCATTAATGTATTTTCTTTGCCGTTTTCTTTTGTTTTCTTTTATGTGAAGCACTTTGAACCGCTTTTTGTATGACATGACACAAATAAATGTGGATTTAAATTGAGTTGAATCTGCAATGTAATTACATACCACACAATTGTGGTTCAATGTAAAAAATATATTAAAACGGCTTGCCATAAGCGCTGTAAAAAATACAATCCAGCTCTGACATTGCTGTTTCAGCGCCGACATCACTAATCTGAAGAAAGTTTTCTCCCTACCTAGAGAGTTTGACTACCTGGAGGCCAAGAATGGCTGTCAAGTGACTGTCACTAAAAAGTGCTGTAGCAGTCCTTCTTTGGAAGGCAAGTCGGCCCACGAGGGAGACCACTACAAAGGTAAACGAGCCTCTGAGATTCAGATAACCAAGTCTCATTCACAATGAGAATCAGAAATCAGTTTCACTGCAGAACAGTCTGACCTTGAGCCTGTGGAAGCATGTTAAAATTGTAGGTGTGTCGCAGTACCAATAATAAAAAAAAAACAATGACGGTGGCAGAGAAAAATGGGGACATTGAAGGAGCTGTTTTTATTACCGATAGGACCGATAGACTCAGGGCCGCCCCTGGCCAAAGTGGGGCCCTAAGCGGAATTATATTTGGAGGCCCTCCTACCAAAAACCAAAATTTACAGAATTTTGTCATTCCCCCCCCGGACCCCAAATGTATAATAGGTACAAACTGACTGTATAACAAAATGGCATTTAACTTGACAACCTTTATTAGTAAGAACAAAGATAAGTATAGGTACAGTAGTATAAGCAGTATGAGACAAATACAAATAACTTCAAAATGAAATAAATGAATAAATATCCAATAAAAATTACCTCAAACTGAAATAAATAAATAAATAAATCTGAGTCACAAATAGACAAATAAAAAAAACCTGAATCCCCCACAAAAAACTAGTAGCAGCAAGACTCCTGTGTCGTTGAACAATGGAATCAGTGTGCTCCCGACTCATGATGTCTTCTAGAGGCCATCTCTTCACCTGCAGCTCTGCAAGTGTCTGCCGCGCATCTGACCACTGATTGGTCAGATGTCGATTGGTGTCAATCATTGCAGCGGTGCTACGGTGTCAGATTACAGGTCTCTCTCTCTCTCTCTCATACACGCACACGCACACGCACACACACGCACACGCGCCTCACGGTAGCGCAAATGCGCATCCATTGCGCCCCCCCATGGAATATGAGGCCCTACGCACAGCGCGTGTTCTGCGTTTAGGAAGGGGTGGCCCTGGATAGACTTTTGAGCAACCTCTGGCACAAGAATTTCCTTCAGGATTAATAAAGTTCTATCTTATCTTATCTTAATAATGATAATAATGTGGCGAGCGCCACGGAGGGAGAATTTGGTCATATTATGTCCAAAAGGACATGCCCTGATTTTTTTGCTTGATGTTCTTTCCCCCAGCGACCTTCTATGAGGCCACAGTGCATAATAAGAATGTGCTGACATTCTTCTTCCAGCATAAAGGCAAATACTACATTCCAGATGTAAAAGAAGGAAGCCTGACGGTAAATATACACTTATATTGTCCTAAATATTTTCTAGAATTCCAGCTAGATTAATCTGGAATTAAAGTAACATGTGATCTGCAACATTTTGGCAAAAAATAAGTAGGACCCTTTGGACCAGCAGTGAATGACTTGTGAGACCATCTTGACCTTGCAAGTTCACATTCTGGTTAGGAAAGGTGAGGAAAGTGTCCTCCCAAAAGAGGTGGTTGGATTGCATCAATGCCAATAACCTCTATCCAGGCCTGCTCCCACATCAGGGGCCCCTTTCAAATATGCCTCGCAGTTTAGGATACATTTAAAGGTACAATTGATAACATTGACAACATTCAGTCACGAGTTGCGTTCCCATTCCATTCCAGTTGTTGGCAGTTTGTTGCACAACCTCCATATTTCATGGTCGAGTGGAGTGAACCAAATTTCACATCTTACACAGAGCTAAAGATTCTTCATTTGGCCCGTTAAAATACAATTCAAATTTATCAAGATAAAAATGTTGCACCTTTAAACTTAAGCAGAACCATGCTGGAAAGCAAGCACTTTCCAGCATGGTCATTATTTTCAAGTACCCTGGGAAGACAGGGCAGTTGAGACAAATTCATATTGTGCTATATAAATATAGATGTAGTGTTGGCTGGTGAACTTACAAGCTTACATTTTCACAATATAATTTACATTTGGTCATTCGTTACATTTGAATTTGCCTTTTTAACCGTTTAACCAATTCAACTTTCTTTGTGTCTGTGTGTCTGCAGGTGTCTGCCTATGATGATGAATCAATATTGAAGAAGAGTATAACAAACTCCAACTACTTTAGCTGGACCATGGACAATGGCACCGAATGGCAGCGCCTGGAGTGCCTGGAGGCACCGGGCATGTATCTCGGCCTGTCTGCACGAAAGCTAATTCTCTTTGACCCAGATCTGAAGACCAAAAAAGGTTATCTGCAAGTTTAAAAAAAAATTTTACGTCATCTGATGACCAAAAATAAGGTTACCTGTTACCTTAAAAATTGACATCATTTAGTCCAGCATCAAAAGTATGAATCCTGTACTTATTCATTTTTCTTCATATTTTTCTTCATTATTTTTTATCTCCATCCATATTTGCATGTTGTGTGTTTTTCGATTTTTGTTGTTGTTATTAAACAAACACACGAGTAACAACAATCATTGACATTTGTTGGGAGTTGTGGAAGTATTAATCTTGTGGGCCAGTAACCTTCCACTCTGCCATGTGGCCTACTTGACTAGTTAGCTGTTTGGCCTACTTGACTAGTTAGCTTCACTCTTATCTGTTGGCCCTGGAAGGCCTCTGAGATGCACTCGCTGGTGTTGTTGTCGAGTGTTGTTGTTGTCGAACGTGGGAACGTGTTGCCTCTTTTGTCTGGATTGGCTGTCTGGCAGGTGGGAACGGGAGCGTCTCAACGTGAGCCCTGCTTCCCGGGCTGGTGGTCTGGGGGATAGGGACGGGCGCATCTCTATGTGGGTCACGTGAGGCCGTGGTATCCCTGCTTCACAAGTTAAATGTCTGTCGGTCTGTTACATATCCACGTGGGGCCTGGTGTCCTGGCCTCTCTGGATTGGCTGTCTGGGGGGTGGGGACGGAAGGGTCTCCATGTAAGGCCTTGTTGTCCCTGCTCCCTGAATGGCCATCTGAGAGGGGGAGGGGGTGCGTCTCCACGTCTGCTTCCTAAGATGATTTGTTGTGTCTACATGTAAATGAATAAACTTTGAATCATTCCGAGTGATACTGCCTTGTGTCACATTGATTCCCGAGCTCGCTGCTTTACTACAGACAATCCAGAACCTGAACCTGAACCAGAACCCGAACTCCAGCCACAATAGATGACCACTCGAAACTGCGCATAACAACATTTTACACATAAGAACAGAGACATTCGAGACATACCGTACATTACAGAGAACAAGTGTTGGATAATGGACAAAATAAAACATTCACTATTTACTTTTGAGCCAGCCACAGGCAATGTCTTTGTGCAAAATATTTTACTCCATCTATCGTCTCTAGCCCATCCATCCAGACTGTGTGTGTGTGTGTGTGGGCGCGCGCGCATGCGTGTGCAGAAAGAGAGTGTGAGTCTTGTGTGTAGCTCTCAGCAGTGTGTAGCTATTTTGCGTAGCCATTCTGCAGAGAGAAAGAAGCTGATTTTCTCCACTCATGCATGGGATTAGGATGACACTGTGTCATGCACATAGAAAACGTTCAGTTTCCTCTGCGTACAGAGAGAGAGAGAGTCCTCTCCAAGAGCATTCCTTGCACATGGCAAAGTAGCTCAGTAGCATTCACTCTCATTCATTACTATCGGATATTTCTTGGGCAGGCGTTATTTTGGCCACTGCATACATTGATATATACATTATATATATACACTGTACATACTGTATATATATACTGTATATATACAGTATACTGTATATATACTGTACATGCTGTATATATACTATATATACAGGTCGTGTGGTGGTGTTTTTGGTGTTCTCAGCTTTTTGTCTGTCTGTGTAAATAGGTGACCCCTTTGGGGTTTATTATTACAATATAAATAATTGCAAATGTGAACGTCATTCCCGCCCATTTGAACTGCGAAAATTTGTTCTCAACTTTATTCTGAAGGATCTCCGGAATTTAGCAGAGATAGTGTTTACACACATAAAAATAAATGTATGGTATATTCAGCAAAAAAAAGCTTGACTTATGCAACCTAGATTCAAAATTGTAAAGCTGTGATTAGAAATTGGAAAGTTGTGTAGTCCTGCATACATCTCCATTTCTTAAGTTGAGCTTAACAAGGTTAGGATACTTACAACCCCTTATTTGTATTGTGGACTACACTTAAACTGCGGGGGTGGGGTCTGTTGTTTCCTTCTGCTCGGTCCGCAGGGGCATTCAGAGCCACCTGCACTACCACGCCCTTGTATGTTTACAGAGAGAACGAGGCCCTCCAGGATCAGGTGAGGGTGCAGTTGCTCTATATGACGATGAGTGACCGTAGAAGCGTTTGCCTAGTAAGAGTCTGGGGGTGGGGGGCCCAGGTTAAAGGCTGATCCATACTCCGCAAGAACTTTGTTCTCGCACCTAGGGCCCCGCCCACAAAATGACGTAATTTTGTTCTCGCAGCCCTAGGTCAGGAGTTCTCGCAGCTTGTTCTCGACACATCATCCGGGCCGAACTTTGTTCTTGCGTCGTGTCCGAGAACTATTGTGTGATTGGTCAATTTGAAGTGGGCGTGGTTAATGCGCTTTCCGCCGGCGCGGAAGATTGCTGCTGTGGGCGGGGCCTTTGAGTTCTGCACTTGAGTTCTCGCGGAGTATGAAATGTCCAGGGCTGAGAGAACTTTGTTCTTGTTCTCGCGTCTCGCGGATTATGGAGCAGCCTTAAGTCAGCCATCAGCACACACACTCAGAGGGCGCTAGCATGCTAGCATTCACCATCTGCCCTGTCTGCCATTTTGATCATTCTTGACAATAAACCAGACTTTTCAACACCACAAACCTGCCTGTGTCCTCGGGACAATCCCCGAACTAAGCAACATGTGTGGCATTGTGGCAAGAGACAATTGCCTAATTCGACCTCCCTATACAGTACATCTATTCAACAAACCAACCATCCATCCTTCCAATCACCACCCACCCACCTATCCATCCATCTATCTATCTATCCATTCACATTCACACATACATGCATACATACATACACTGAACAAAAATATAAATGCAACACTTTTGTTTTAGCTCCAAAGCAAAGATCTATGAACACAAAATGCCTAATCAGCATCTTGATATGCCACACCTGTCAGTTGGATGGATTATCTCGGCAAAGGAGAAGTGCTCACTAACACAGATTTAAACAAGTTTGTGAACAAAATTTGAGAGAAATAGGCCTTTTGTGTACATAAAAAAAGTCTTAGATCTTTCAACTCATGAAAAATTGGAGCTAAAACAAAAGTGTTGCATTTATATTTTTGTTCAGTGTACATACAGAGACAGACACATATTTTGACTTATTGGGATTATTTTTATTATTCTGTTTTCCATATTGTTTTATTGTACTGTATTGCTGTGCAACATGGCACAAGAATTTCCTTCGGGATTAATAAAGTTCTATTCTATTCTATTCTATTGTATTATGATGTCTGGGACAACGTTACTTTTCACATCACCGTTGCCATGACGAATTCTGACAGCATTCCCGTACGTCAGCCGCATCCCTAATCCTATTTGGGAATTGACATATTGGCATGGATGGACTGATCAGATGACCACATTCTGGTGCCGAGGAAGAATGCCGTGACTCCATACAGACCGCTGCTCTGTGCTCCTTTACCGGAACATAAGCTAGGTGCCTCGGTGTAGACGGTACGGTACTGAGTCACAGAACATAGCTTATACTGATGAATTATAGGGTCATGGAATACAGGTTCACCACCATATACATCCTGCTGTCACATACAGATGCATACATGTATAGAGGTAAGGGATCCAAATGAGAGAATTGAAGAGAAGACGTTTCTAGTCTAAATAAACAGAGAAACCGAGTAGTATGTTTGTTTGTGTATATAATGTGCAGTGTGTGATTGTGGGGTCTCTGACTGCTATGCAAATGAGTGTCTTTAGGTGAGGTTAGAGCAAAGTAAAACTGGCAGAGGAGTCTAACACACACACAGGGTTACAAACCGCAAAGCGTCTGAAAAATTAAGCCAATGCAGAAGTGCCTGAAACCTGCATTATTTCTAATGGCCAGGGTCCGACTCCACTGGTTGCAAAAAGAAGTCCTTGAGAAAATGACTCAAATTCTCACTTGATTTATTCACTCAGTAAACATTTTCCTAATAAGTTCATGGTCTCAATCACTAGTGTAATTTCTTCTTCAATACAGCATGATGTTCATTTTGTAAATGATGGTCCTATTGAGAGTGAAATAGACGATATAGCAGGGTATACTTTTAGGGTGTGGCTAGTAACTTGTTAATCAAAAAAGCTGAGAACTTGTTTTGGGATGTTGGTTGTGTTTTTGTTGTGTTTTTGTTTCTCCTGACCCTTGCCATGACAAGGAGGAGCAATTGAGACCATTGAAGTATGAATAAAGAAGGGAGAGAAAGATCTCCTGTACTCAGACTTCCTCTTATTCGTTCTTGACTTCTCTTTCTCTCTGATGATGAAAAACTGAAACTGATGAAAGATAAAAATAGGAGATCCTGTATGTATTACCCAATTAGAGGGATATTGTGCATTGTGCTATGGAAACTGAACCATTAAAATATGCAAAGAGTTTATTTGGGAAAATATGCTGAACTAGTAACATTTTCGATAGATTTGACAAGAAAATATTTGACTTGACAAGCACTGAACTATATAGGCCCATATTGTTGCAACAGAGTATTTTGTCCTAAACAATTTCAACCATCTTAAAAATGTATGTTGTGTTGGGACAGGGGATGGAATTGTAATCAGAGGTGAAGATAACCTCAGTCAAGTATTGATTATAGAACATACCTGCAGGGTGGGCTCATCGGAGGTGTGCCCGGGGCGTGTGTGAGAGAGAGGTATAGAGAGAGAGGGAGAGAGACAGAGAGAGAGAGAGAGAGAGAGAGAGAGAGAGAGAGGGGCTGGGTGGTTGGGTGGATGAATACTAATAAGTTAGGTATGTGGAATGCTTTTTTGAAAGAGAGGGTCGAAGAAGGCAGAGATAACTCTTCTTTTTCTAACCGTCCGTGTTACAGGCAGGCAGCTGTGGACATTAAAATTAAACATTGACAGCCGGGCCTTTTGTTTGAGGACACCTGTATTGATTGGGAACTCTTATCTTTTTTTTGTGGCCGTAGAGTTCCGTGCAATAAACACTGGTCGCTTCACCGAGGGAGTAGATTAATAATTGGAAAAAAACCAAACACGGCACAGACAAAGCTCTTTTGTTCAGACTTCATCGGCTGTCTGAGATACTGACAGTTGGGGAGATAGAGAGACCTGCGTCAATCTGCATGACAAGGAGGGACCGGGAAGAAGGTTCCGTGTTTCTGTTTGCAGACGACCTGACAAACTATCGTTCTATTGTATTCATGCATATCCCAATGCACCACACGGAGGTGCTGAGGCGCCCACCGCTGGCCACCGGCTCGGAGCGGAGCGCTGCGGTGTACGGGGCTCTGTTCCTGCTGATGTGCGCGCTGCTCGCCGCGCTGCTGTGGTTCCTGCTGCGAGAGCTGCGGGCGCTACGACGGACGCAGACGTTGACCCGACCGTCCTCCAGGCACATGGGACATAGGAAATAGTTGCAAGAATAAAGATGTTTTGCTCTGTTTGTTGTTGCTGTTGTTGTTGTTGTTGTTGTTGTTGTTGTATACCCTTTTATGTGTGCCATGCAAGTGCAGGCTGTATGCAAGTTGTACATTGGATGCATGCTTATGGATTAAAATATGATGATTTTGATGTCTTTTTCTCTCTTCCTTTTTGGCTGTATTTCAATTTAAATTTAAATTTAAAGAGCTTTATTGGCATGGGAAACGTACATTTACAAAACAAATCTAATTTACAATTTACAATCGATTTACAAATGTACAATTGCAGATATTCTATCACAAAGAAATATGTAAACAAAGCTGCAATATTGCAACAATCAAATGTATAAATATGAGTATCTAAAATATACTTGTATATACAATATATATAGAGGTCAGTGAGTCAACTTAAAAAACTGGGTTGCAAACAAAAAAACAAAACAAAAAAAATAATACACAAGTACATAAATAAAATAAAATAAGATAAGATAAGAAATTCTTGTGCCAGGTTGCATAGCAATACAGTACAATAAAACAATAGTGAAATCGGCAGAATAATAAAAATAAACGAACAGATTTACAAATGTACAATGTCAAAATATAAAAATATATAGGCAAGATAAGATATTCAGACGGTGAAAACGATTTGGCATAATTGAAGTGAAGAGAATATTGCACAAAATGTTGAAAGGTAATGTAAGGAGAGGTATTGGACATGACATTAAGAATATTGCACATGATGATGAGAGGTAGTATTACAGATAATATTTATAGATAACATGATGTTAATAATAATAATATAGCACATGATGATGAGAGGTAGTATTACAGATAATATTTATCGATAACATAATAATAATAATAATAATAATAATAATAATAATAATAATAATAATAATAATAATAAAATGCAAAATGCAAAATACAAAATACAAAATGGGGAAAAAAGGGGGATTGACAGTTGATTGACAGTCTTTATGGTTAGTCTCCATTTCTTCAGCGTCCCCCCCCGCCCCACACACACACACACACACACACACACACATTGAACCTGAACCCTATCCTGCTAGCGAGCGAGCGAGCGAGCTAGTGAAACGTGACCTTATAAAACTTCATTTCCCAGGATGCATCGGGGAGAGAAGAGAGAACTCTGCCGTGCGTGCGCGCCAGGGTGTGGCCCAAACTCACGCGCACGTCACTGACTGTTAAATAGTCCCGTCCCGCGCCTCATCGTCCTTCTCTCTCCCTCTCATTCTGCTCTCCTCCGCCGGCGGCTCTATAACCACACTTTAACTACCGGTAAGTCACTTTTTATTCATCATTATTATGATTATGATTATGATTATTATCATTATTATTATTGTAGTTTTATAAGTACTGTATACGTGTACAGCTTTAGGGGGACTGCCTGTTAGATAAGAGGAGAGATGAGAGATGTCTTGTCTGGTGAAATGTGTCGCAACAGAAGACAGGAAAAACTTTGACGCAACATTTACTTTTGACGAACTTTTTTTTGACAGACATTCCGTTCTCTCCCGTTGACGCAAAACCGACAAAAGAGACCCAAGTCAAAATGGTAAGTGACGTGGTGTGGCTTATTTTCACTTCCACAAGGTCGGTCGCTGACGCTGACTGGGTGGATGATATGTGGCATAATAATAATAATCATAAAAAAATAAAATAAAAAAATAGGGGTTAAAGTCCGTGACGCTAATAGATGACTCAGACCATCATACGTTTTTAGGGTGTCAAAATCAAGCAGCCCTATGAGGACATACAGACAACGCCCTCTGAACTCAGGACTGATATCACTTCAAGTTGTATCTGCTTTTGGAGGGAAGGGGGGCGTGTCTTACTCTAATGTCATGCATTGTAGCCTTCTTATTCTTTTTGGTTGGTACACTTTATGTGTGTGTTTGTGTATGAGGGTTGTAAAGAGAGAGAGAGAGAGAGGAGAGAGAGAGAGAGAGAGAGAGAGACTTTACAGGGAGTCACAGCAGCCGTCACAGCAGCAGCAGCAGCACAAGGGCTGAATTTGGGGAACTGTGTATGACTCATAGGCTCCAGCTCCTTTCCATCTGGCTCTGGCACCTCTGTCTGCCTCTCTCTCTCTCTCTCTCTCTCTCTCGATCTCTCTTGCTCTCTCTCTCGTGCTCTCTCTCACTCTCTCTCCCTCCCGCCCTCCCTCTCATTTCCCTGTCCACTGGGTTTTTCATATGCCGTTGGAAGTCTCCCTCCCTCCCTCCCTCCCTCTCTTAAAGGGGTATCCGTGTTCTGTCTGGCACAGGGCATGAAGCTCCATAGCACATGTTACGTGTACTTGTTTGCTTATAACAGCTGTTTTGTCCTTGTACAGATGTTACAGATCAGTGCGTGTTCGTAGTGAGTGCTATTTTTTTGCACCGGGGCTTGAGGGGAAACCCCCCCCCCCCCCAAACCAGAGTAAACAAATGGAAAAGTTCTCAAAAAAGGTTCACTTGGTGTCTAAAACCTTTGAGGTCCATGAGGAATTTAGAAGTAGGCTCCTACAGCTTCCCTATTCTCAGCTCATAGAGGAAGCATAACTACTGCAGCTGTAAAGCACCGTAAATTGATATTTTATCCACTTCTTCGGTTTCTTTGTGGTGGTGGATGAACAAACGGTGGACCACGGCAACTTCCCTCCCCCCAGTCACACAACGTGTCATGTCTGTGCACGTCTTTCCATAGTTCCGTGGCTGGAAAAAGAGTCGAAATGCATTTGCATCGGTCAAACGGTATAGTGTGCTTCCCCCCTCGTTAGCCTTGTTCTGTCCCATTCCTGTTTCGAACAACTCCAATCCAACAATGAGCGTCATCCCGGTTAGATACAAGTGTCTCGTGGTGGTGACGGACCTCGGTGTAGACAGAGCCCCGTGGACATTCCTTGTCAGAATGACTTGTCTTGTGTTTGGCGGTCCTTGTCTTTTTAGGCGTAGTTTATTCCAGAACATTCCCGTGGTTTTCCTCTCCCAAACATCATTACTCAAAGCGGCCGGCCACCCACCCGCCCCTCATAGCCTGAGAAATGTCTGGATCTCATTCTACTCAAAGCATCGGTGCTTCTCAACTGTAATGCGGCATTAGAAAAACACACGTTGTTGGATAGGATGCACCAGGGTCGCTCTGTGTTTGCAAAGCAAGCGAGGGGTTGTCAACCGTAACGTCTCAGTTCCTCTCAACGACACCACAGACATGACCAAAAAGGTGTTTCTACAAACGACTAAATACGCATCTTGCATGCACGTTAGCGCACAGTTAATATATTGATATATTTGACTCCTCTTTGATCATTAAATGTTATAACCTATGACGTATGTTAAAGGAGAACTTCACTGCTTTTAAACCTTATCTCTATCTATCTGCTTTAAGGATAGAGTGTAAAAAAATCGTCTAAATGACTGATATTGTACGATTTTTGGTCAAATTCACCCTCATACAAAAAGCAACTAGGAGATCTAGGTGCAGGCAACATGGAGGAAAAGTAAACATTGTTAGTGCCAAATGCCCTAAATGTAAATGTTTGTTTGCATATACTACCCACATTGAAATGATACAAAGCCGGGTTGAAAAGCAGGGGAAGTTCCCCTTTAACGAGTACATTGGCATTGTTTTATCGTAAGTTTATCTTAGAAGTTATATAATCAGTATTTACTTTGCTACAAACAACATCACATTGAGTGGTCCTTATCAAGCCACTCGTGAAACTGCCTACATATACAGCTTTACATAATTTCACTCAACACACGTTTGTATCCAAAGCATTTGGGGAACCTGTTGAAGTATGTCTTGTCTGCGTACGTTGTATTATTCAAATAAGTTTAATCATAATATCATACCGTACCGTAACCCACCACCTGTACATCCCCACAGGCCGCCAGAGGAACTGTCAAACCTAGCGTTAACTTCAACGCCGAGCAGGATGCTGGGATCCTCTACAAGGCCATGAAGGGACTGGGTGAGTATGCTATGTCTGCTTCCTCTGGGCCACAGCCCTCTGTCTCTGTGTCTGTGTTTGGTGAGACCCATAGGACACCTGTCATCGCTGTGTAATTTGCTACCAAGCGAGGGCGTGTCCTGATTGGACCTTGAGCCGGGTCAATACAAGTCGCCAGGCAGCCAGCAGCAGGCTGATGGATAATTAGGAGGCTTTCACCAGCTTGTTATCTCAGGTGTCCGTCTCCACAGTGCGCCAACCTTCGCCGCAGGATGTCTCATAGCAACGGTGGTCATTCAAACGTCAATAATGATGTATATTATACATTATCCTGAGGGCAACATGACTCCTGTAGGCCACCCCTCCCCGTCGCCTCTGCTGGCCACAAAATGTCGACGTGTACAAGTTACGAGTTGACTGAGGTTAAAGCAGGACATGACCCTTGTTTACAAGCACCCACATGGCTTGTCGGCTGTGTAACTATGGTGTCTGTTGCCATAGGAACCAACGAGGATGCTATCCTGCAGTTGTTGACGTCTCGCAGCAATGCCCAGAGGCAGCAGATCAAGGCCGCGTACAAGACCCTGCACGGAAAGGTGAGGCATACCAAACGATCACAGAGCAATGGATTGGGAATAGAAGTGGAACACACACAACGTCAACAGCAAACACACCACGCACAGAGAATCTATTGGCACAAGAACCAGCTTAGGTGGACATAGTACATATCTGCATAATCAAACAAGACACCTGCATCTGAACTATAACACAAACAATAGTGTTGCCAGTTCAGATGCAGCTAATCTTCAACTAAGCTCAATACAAATGTAATTCAAATGGCCTGGGAATCGTATACATTTACATTGTCAAAGGATGCAAAAAGTAAGATAAGAATGAGAATATAAAATGAGATGACAAAAAATAGTCCTAAAATAAAATACAATAAGATAAGATAGAACTTTATTCATCCTGAAGGAAATTATTTTGCCACAGGGTGCTCAAAAATACTAACAACATAAGAATAAAAGCAATACAATAATAACAAGTGTAACTATAACAATCTAAATGTATATATATACAGTGAATGGTACTCCACTAAGACTGCATAACATGACAGGAAAGTGTAATCTTAATACATGGGTGTTGTAATGTCAATGTAAAAGATAAGAGTAACACGAATATTACAATGACTTCCTCAGGACCTCATCGATGACCTCAAGGGCGAGCTCGGCGGGAAATTCGAGACGCTCATCGTGGCTCTGATGACCCTGCCCCTCGCCTATGACGTCACAGCGCTGCGCAACGCCATCAAGGTAAGAAGCGTCGTTAACGCATGAAAGATAAGAGACAAGAAACCAACCCAACGAATGACCTCTGAACCTTCTGCGCCACGTCAGGGGGCGGGCACAGACGAGAAGGTCCTGGTGGAGATCCTGGCTTCCAGAACGTCCCAGCAGATCAAGGATATCGTCGCCGCCTACAGAGCGGGTAAACCCAACAGTCATTTCACACTGTCAGGACAAATCCTTGGATACTATTAGTTATTGATAGTTATTGGTTATTTTTATTGGCTGCAATGCAATATGGGCCAATCTTTTTCCAAGGAATCAAAAAAATACAACCAGTAAAACTCATAGTGTGTGTGCCTGTGTCTGTGTCTGTATCTGTGTGTGTGTGTGTGTGTGTGTGTGTGTGTGTGTGTGTGCCTGTGTGTGTGTGCGTGTGTGTGTGCGTGTGTGTGTGTGTGTGTGTGCCTGTGTGTGCCTGTGTGTGTCTGCGTGTGTGTGCCTGTGTGTGCGTGTGTGTGTCTGCGTGTGTGTGCCTGTGTGTGCGTGTGTGTGTTTCAGAGTATGATGACAGTCTGGAGGAGGATGTAGCTGGGGACACCTCCGGCCACTTCAAGAGACTGCTTGTTATTTTGCTCCAGGTACATCTACTTTAATCTTATTCTACTGCGCCACTCTGGCCTCATTTGCTCTAGTTTAGTCATCTCTTCTCTACTCTACTCTACTTCTACAATCTTGCTGCGTTTCATTTACCTCTGAAGTCGTAAATCAGAGCTGGGAATGATGTCACACCCGAGTTGACCGCGTTCCAGCTACAACAAGTCGGAAAACCAAGACAGACGCCTCCAGGAAAACCTTTGTTGTGCTTGGGTTTGCTCTAGCCAGGTTAGCCATTGTTAGCAATACAATATTACGTAATACACAGCATTTTGCGCATACAAACACAGTAGCAGCATGTCCACAGATAGAAGTTGGACAGCACTGTGTGTACAACTGTTTTAATGAGACACAAATAGACAAACGTGCAAAAAAACTGTATATTACTACAACTTTCACTTCTGTTTATGCGCCATATTGGATTTCAAAGTCAGGGTTGTGAGATTTTTCAGACTGTCTCAATTGGAAATCCAACTTCAGGGGACGTTCCCCCTGAAACTTCCGACTTGGAACTTGGTACGACTTCCGAGTACAAATGGAACGCACCTCCTCTCATCTATTGTACTCTATTCTACCCGACCCTTCTCCGTTCCACTCTACTCTATTCCGGTCGAATCTCCTGCACTCTCCTCTCCTGTGCTAACGGCAGTCTCCTGGTTGTTTCAGGCTAGCAGACAGCAGGGGATCCAACAAAACACCATCGAGAGTGATGCTCAGGTGAGTTCTTGGCACGTTCAGAGCACTCTAAGTCAATAAATCCCCTTCGCTGTATCAATGGTGTCTTTGAACGTCTCCTGTTACCCAATGGGCGTTCCCGTCACGTGAGTCTGGCTCCGGTGCAACAGTATATGCCGCCCTCTAGTGGCCTGATTATATATCACAAGACACTCATTAAAACAAGATCCATTTAGTCATGCTGAAGAATGATCTTTTAGTTTTTTACTGAAATAACTGGACTTGATTTGAAAAGAGTTAATTCATTCCATGTGGTGTGTTGCCATGGTTTCAGGCCCTGTTCAAGGCTGGCGAGGAGAAGTACGGGACAGACGAACAGACCTTCATCAGCATCCTGGGCAACAAGAGTTCCGAGCACCTCAGGAAAGGTCAGTGTGTGTGTGTGAGCGTGTGTGTTTGTGTGAGCGTTAGCGTGTGTGTGAGCGTGAGTGTGTGTGTGCTTGCCCAAGTAAGGACATGAATAACATTTTGCAGTTTGAAAACGTTCCAGAAGTCCTGCTGAATATGTGTGTGTGCGTCTGTGTGTGTTCCAGTGTTTGATGCCTACACGAAGCTGGCTGGATTTGAGATGGAGGAGAGCATCAAGAGGGAGACATCTGGAAACCTGGAAAACTTGCTGCTTGCCGTGGGTACGTAACGCACACACACACACACACACACACACCACACACACACACACATACACTAAGAGATTGTAATTATTGTTCTAAGGTCGTACTCTCCTCTTGCAGTGAAGTGTGCCAGGAGTGTCCCCGCCTACTTTGCGGAGACCCTGTACTACTCCATGAAGGTATAAGCACACGTACACACACACACACACATCTCTCTCTCTCTCTTTGACCTTTGACCTTCACCACTGTCCATGCCTCCTCTCAGCACCAACGTGTTATGAGTGAGATAGAGAAACACTGAACTGAAATCAGGCCTAAAACTGTAACGACCACCGTCTCGATCCGACTGTCGAGGTCTCTACCTGGTGCACACAGATCCTTCTCCTCTTCTCTCCTTCTGGCAGCCTGCTCTTCTGCTCTTCTCTTTGTTGGCAAAGCCCTGGTGGCTTAACGAGCCACAACTCTTCCTCAGCCAGGAAGTCCTTATAAGGCTCGGGGGGTGGAGCCAGCAGGCTGAAAGATCCTTCCCTTCAATTACTCTGCCTCTCTGCCGTTTGCCAAAATATATACAGTACATATGCTATATATATATATATAGAAAAATAAACATTTCATTTGTCTGTCTTGACATGGTCCAGGCAGTATTCCCTTGTGTTTTTGGATGACACCTTAACGTGTGCGTGGGTCTGCGGTGTGGCATGTTTTCACGCTGGCTCCCGGGTGTTCTTGTCATGGAGCAGGGGATGGGCACCGACGATGAAACCCTGATCAGGGTGATGGCCACCCGCAGCGAGGTGGACTTGTTGGACATCAGAGCCAACTACCGGAGGCTGTTCGCTGGCTCCCTGCATGCCGCCATCAACGTGGGCACACACACACACACACACACACACACACACACACACACACACACACACACTACCATGTGTCTTAATACATACACACACACACACACACACACACACACACACACACACACACACACACACACATATAAGCATTCACACACACACACACACTGCCATATGTCATGATACATACACACACACACACACACACACACACACACACACACATGCGCGGATATAAGCATGCACACACACACAGATATAAACACACACACACACACACACATACACACATGGATATAAACATGCCACAGACAGATTTACACACACACGCAGTTATACACACACACACATGCATTCATTCATATTTACATAGTAAGTACGCACATACAAACATCCAAGCATAATATTAAGTGTGTGTGTGTGTGTGTGTGTGTGTGTGTGTGCGTGTGTGTGTGGTGTGTGTGTGCGCGCGCATGTGTGTGCACGTGTGTGCCTGTGTGTGTGCGCGCATGTGTGTGTGCCTGTGTGTGTGCCTGTGTGTGTGTGTGTGTGTGTGTTCTCTACAGGGGGATACCTCTGGGGACTACCGTAAGGCCTTGCTACTGCTCTGTGGAGGAGATGATGAGTAGGCAGCAGCAGCAGCAGCACCCAGCCTGCTTCAAGAAGGACATGACCTGAAGTGCCTGGTCCCGGTCAGCCTGCAATACGGTCCATAACCCCAGCCTACGAAGACTCAGTTTCCCACAATGCAATGTGTGTTACTGACTGAAGTGTTTCAACAGTTTTTCTTGTAACTCCAAAGTATCTCTTTGAAAGGTAGCTAACATTTGTACGTATACCAAAGCAGTTTTGGGGTCCACTAATATATGATGTTTCATGATGTTTCATACCAAAATATCACATTGTCTTTGTATGCACTTTGTATTTCAAAAACCACATAAAAAAAACTGGCATGAATGATTTGTTCCTGGTTTATTATATTATTTGTTTGTACCTACATGACTGTCAGCTTTGCTACGGGTGTGCTGCCTCACCGCGGCCAATAGATGGTGCTAGAGTGGCTTGGTTAGTCAGTGATTTGTTTGGCTGAAGTTTGGACCTCCGTAACATCACCAGAAGGTCTCAGGGAGATTTTCAAGATGATCCGCTTACTAAGAGAACGAACATTATTATAGACTAACTGATTTAGTTTGCTTAAAATTGTTACTAAATCTGTCCGTGTATAATAATTACTATGATTCATGAGTGTGTACATTCATTGGAGCGATAAATTGATATCTGCTTACTTTTGGGCCTCTTCTGACCAATTTAACGACACACTTCAACAACATTTAGGTTGGTGTTTATGTCTTGTTTATGCAGTTATAACCCTAACTTCTTTATTCAGTCGATGCTTCACTGATCCATAGTGCTATCAGAGAAGATGCATTTCATCAAGCTGTGTGTATTATCTCTTTATTATCTGTCTAAGACTTATAGAAGTACACATAATTAAACTGGGAAAGGTATTTATTGCATGTGTGTGTGGGTGTGTGCGTGTGTGTGTGTGTGTGTGGAGAACTTTAGGCCTATTTGTATTTTAAATGAAGGTCAAGTCAGGTCCTGTTTCGCACTAGGCTGATCCTCTAACCGCTTCTGGTCACGGAAGCAGATGATTGTTTCCACGGTAACTGGCAGCCAATAACAGGAGCCGAAAAGAAGGGTGTGTGCTCAGGCCACCTCAATGAACAATGAAGAGACTCCACCCCTGGGTGTGTAGGTGTGCGTGTGCATGTGTGTATGTGTGTGTGTGTGTGTGTGTAGTGTAGTGTAGTGTAGTGTAGTGTGTGTCTGTGTGTGTATATGGGGGTCCATGTACACTTTCTAGGTCATTCTTTTACTACTTATTGGAGTGTTTTGTTTTGAAGTTTGGTACCCCTCCAACCCCCCCCCCCCTCTCTCTCTCTCTCTCTCTCTCTCTCTCTCTCTCTCCTCTCTCTCCTCTCTCTCTCTCCGAGGCCCCACATGGAGAGAGGGGGGGGGGGGGGTGTGGGCTGGGGGGCGTGGTTCTTCAAGCTCAGGCCACCAGCACACCATGACATGTGGCCCCTGAAAGTCTCCCAGGGCAGGGCAAGGAAAAAATGGAAAAATCCTTTACACATGTGATCGTTCATGTGATTCAGGAACTCTGATCTGCACAGTATAGGCTCGTACCCAACTCATAATCCTGCTTAATCAATGTTTGCTTTGGGATTAATAGAAACCAAGTTTTGCGCACTGCAGCTTCAAATAAACCCAATTATAATGTCGACCCTACAAATCAATTGAATCTATTCAACGTGTTAGCATGTTGACAAGATTTGAAATGAATTTAAACTAATCAACGATCGAGTAACCAAAACAGATATCAGACCAGAACATAAACCCCATTCACATGTACACTGAGAAATAACAGACAGCACATGTTGGGTGTTTGGAAGCGATCTACCTGTGAGGTGAATTACACCGATCGGTGTCTCGTTCCCACCCAGACCCGCCCTTCACCTGCTGTTCAATAGGTCATTAACTGTGGTCGTGAACTTCCAAGCAGTCATAAAGGAAAGCTGCAAATCCTTTTAGCGGTCAAATTCCTCAATTCTACGTTAAACAAATTACACCCTTTCTTCCTATCGGCCTCGGCCTGTCGTCTAACTTTCATAGAAAACGTTTTGTTTATAGGCCCCGTGTATATTCACAGTAAACTTCACTACACCGTGGGCAATCTGTTAAGAAAAAGTACCTTTATACTGCTGAAATGAGGAAATAGCGGTAAATCTGTTTTTCCTCTCATTTTTTCACATCTGGTCTACGGTGGTTTATAGGACCACTGCTCTGGCAGAGAAACAATGTGAGGACATTAAATATGGCTCTGCCATCTGCATCGTGTTGCAGTTTGGCATCGTATAGGCCAGGGCATTCTTTTATATAAAAGGGAAATGCAAATAAAGGCAAATAGACACACCCACGCAAGAACCCCCCCCCCCCCCTCCCCTCACACACACACACACACACACACACACACACACACACACACACACACACACACACACACACACACACACACACACACACACACACACACACACACACACACACACACACACACACACACACACACACAAAGAGAAAGAGAGTGAGCTAGAGAGAGATGGAGGTAGGTTCTGGCTGAAAGGTTCTGGGTTCGATCCCCACAGTGCACCTGTAGGCACCCCCTGCCTCAATGACGTGTTATCAGTAACTTCCTGCTCAATGGAAACTAGCGGTCTATGTTGGTGTTGTACGTTGGTTTGTTTACCTCACCCATGGCAGACTTCTGAGGATTCTGAGTAGTGTCAGGAGATCTACAACTGCGGGCACAATGGATGTGTGAGCGGAGGGTGACTCACACAGTGTGCAGTCATGCCGCAGCTTGTATTGGCAGAAGCTTCAGACGGCTATAGAGCCACAGAGAGGAAGCAGAGGAAAGGGGAGGAGAGGGCAACACCGGCCCCAGTCTGGCCCCAGCCTGGCCCCAGCCCCCCAGCCGTGCTGTGTTACTACAGGCCTTGGTTTTGTTTGCCCGGGCAACACACACCCTCCGTCCCGCTGCCAGGATGGAAGAACACCTTTCCTAAGCGGCGGAGACAAGACGAGGCATGTACGCCGACAGCATCATCAAATAACGGAGAATTGGCAGGGGGTGTGTAGGGGTGTGTGTGTGTGTGTGTGTGTGTGTGTGTGTGTGTGTGTGCGTGTGTGCGTGTGCGTGTGTGGGTGTGGGTGTGTGGGTGGTCTATTACATCTCCCGCTTTACGCACATTCCTTTCACGTGACTCACTCCGCTGACGGTTATTAAACAACAACAACATAAACGTGTTGATGCTGGGAATCTCCGTGGCATTTAAAGGTGGATGTTGTGGAGGATTAACTACGTTGTGGCTCCTGGCGCTGGGGATGGGTGCTGCCATGCAACCGTTCAATTGGCTGAGATGAGAAGTTGGCAAGAGGCACGCACACACGCGCGCACGCACTGTACACAAACGCCTGATGGCCTGTTCCAATGGGCTTCCCTTCTCCAAGGCATGTCTTTACAATACTTTTAATGATAAATGTGCATACATGTGCAATATTACTTTTCAGCACCATTGTCAACTTTTCTATTCTAGTTAACTTATTTTATTTTATTTGTACTAAGTGTAAAATGTTTCCTTTTTTTACCAACTTACCAACTTTTTTTCTTACTTTTATTTGTATTCTATTAGGTCTATACACTTTACATCTATTGTTTGTGTTCTTATGTTGTTGTTATTTTTGAGCAACCTCTGGCACAAGAATTTCCTTCGGGATTAGTTCTATCTTATCTTATCTTATCTTATCTTATCTTATCTATCTTATCTGTATGTATCTATGTATGTATGTATGTTTGTATGTCGGTCTGTCTCGACCACGCAGCAATACCCGGGACCATGCAATACCGGAGGCCATGCACCTTCGGCCCGTTTCAAACATCTCGAACGAGCAGTGTTTATAAAAGCAGAAATGAGCTCCATTAGCATTACGCTGTGCAGACTCCCAGTGGAAGCCCATAACTACACACTACACAGACACTAAGAGGTCTAAGATGGCATTCTCATTTCCTCCTTCACCTTTGACCTTCAACTAGACCTACTTCCTTCCTGGCTGCCGCAGGGGGGGAGGGGGGCTCGGTGTTCCCGCTCCAACAGCACGGCCCTGAGGGGCCCTCAAAACGTGTGTGTGCTTCCTGCAACACACCGGCCCCCGGTGAGGAGCGGGGTGGGGGAGGGGCTGTGTCTCCGTGAGTGGTCTGTCAGAGGGGGTTTGGGGAGGTCAAGGGTCAAGAGCAGGCAAAGCACCACGTAAAGGCGATCACAAACGCACACCTTTTTACTCTCTCTTTATGACACACACACACACAGTAACACACACTAACACACACACACGTTTCCATATCATTCATATGTTTTTGGTGGCTCGTATGGATTTCAAACACACATGCACCCTCCCTCTCTCTTTATGACACATATGCTTATGTGCTTATCAACACACACACACACCCACCCACACACATTCATATATTCCCGGTGGTTCACATAGATTACAAACACACCTGCAACCTCTCTCTTTTTATGACACGCATGTGTATCAACACACACTAATCTAACACACCCTCCACCCCACACACACTCACGCACACACACACACACTCACTCACACACACACATCCATGTTTTCGGTAGTTCATATAGGGTGAACTCTTCCCTGTCAGGATGATTTAGATTTACGGGGGCCCCTTAGCTGTTAGCCTATCACTGTGGATGTCATTAGAGACCGGGACAGGAAACTAGGGACCCCGAGACCCCATAATCAGGTTGTGTGTTTGAGGAGGGTCGTGTGTGTGTGTGTGTGTGTGTGTGTGTCTATGTGTGTGTGTGTGTGTGTCGTAGATCACGGGTGTAAAAGAAGAAAGTTTGATAAACAAAGAAAATAGAGAGGAAAAATGTGGATGTATATTTTTATCCAAAGGGTGAAAAAAAGGAATAATTGTAAAAGAATAAATAATTGTCTGCTGAGAATGATATGGCAATAAATTAGCTATTACAAATGTTATCCCACACACAACTCTGTCTTTATTTCTGTCTTTTTAATCCAGCAGGACTATTATATAATATATATATTATACACACACACACACACACACAGGCTCACGTACGCCAATGAAACACGATATATATATATATATATTGATGAATCACACGCACAACAATGGACATTTTTTTAGTATTAATATAAAATATTTATTTGTTGAGCACATAAATACAGTGGCGCGTGTGACAGATTATGTTCTTAGTGGTTGTTGGTGGAAATTGTTGGGCCAAGAAGATCATTTCACAAAGTCTACCATAAACAATACAGGCGATACTCAACGGAGCTACTTTGTTCACCAAGAGAGAGACACCAGACCAAAAACACTTGTATGAACGGCCTCCTATTTCACCACCATAATGTGTGAGTGAGACGCCTACACCTGGATGGACAGACTCCGGCTTGTGACGTAATAAGGGGGGGGGGGGGGGGGGAGAATTCTGAAACCGCTTGGAAACGACGGAATCCCGCTCACACCTGATCGTGTTGGTGACGACGGTAGCCCGTTAACAACATCGCAGCACGTGGTCAACATTCGTCAGTGTTGTCCAGCATGCTGAAGAAGAAGACGCACACGCTGCTCCACGCGCTGCTGCAGTGCTGCTCCGCGAGCTTATGCTTGTCCACGCGCTCCCCGGAGCAGTTGTTACCGTCCACGGGCCGCGGCTCCGCAGTCGTACTAGTGTGGCGAGCGTGGTTCTCCCTCGTAGTAGTAGTAGTGTCGCGAGCGCGGTTCTTCCTAGTAGTAGTAGTAGTAGTAGTGTCGCGAGCGCGGTTCTTCCTAGTAGTAGTAGTAGTAGTGTCGGGCGGATACGACCCGAGTTTGAAGTGTGCCTCGACGGGCGCGCGCTTACACATCCCGGCCTTCACCAGCACGCGGCCGTCCGCACACAGCGCGCCGCCGGGCAGTTTCTTGAGCGCGCGCGCCGTCTGCTTCCAGAAGTTCCGCTCGTTGGCGCGGTAGCCGCGGCAGCTCGCGGGCTGCCCGGTGTATTCGCACGACATCGCGGAGATCGCGCCGCTGTCCGCAACGGCGCGCGGCAAGCTTTCGCAGTTGACGCGCAGCTTGACCACCTCCGGCCACGCCTTCCGCGCCACCCACTTGCACCGCAGTTGGTCCTTGGTCGTGAACTTGCCTTTGGTCTCCGTTGACCGCGTGCCCCGCGGCCCCTTCGCGCCCGTCTCGCGCGCTCCCGCGGACAGGCGGACCTGCTGCGCGAGGCACGCCAGCAGGACGCACGCGGCGACCGAGGTGGTCTTCAGAAGCGCCATTTCACCGCAGAAGCAACGCAAACCTGTAGAGAATAAATAAGCATGTATGAGAACACACGTCTGGAAATAATAGAACCGTTTTCTGCCAAATATAAGACAGAATAAATTGCTTCATAATGATCCCATACACTAATGCTACGCCTCTGTTCATGATATAAATGTATATCTATCATTATATATATATATATATATATATATATATATATGTATATATATATTGTGTTATTTCAAGAGTCTACTTACTCAAATTCACAAGTTGGCTGATGAGTCCGCGCGCAAACGGGGTTGCATCTACAGGCTTGCGGGGCATCGCACGTGGCATTTATAGTGGCACCCTCCCTCTCCCGCTCTATACACACACACACGCACGCACACACACACACACACCACGCACAGCACACACACACACACACACGTGCACGCGCCACAGCCTCGTCGGTATGTCTTTAATGTGCCGCCGGGCGTGTTGTTTTACGCGCGTCGTCCAGTTCCCGGCAGAGTTGAGGTTCTCATGGTGTCGATGCTGAACACTGCGGCCTCTTTTTTTTTCTTTATGATTTTTTAATTCCAAGGCACAACATGATAATTAATGGCGGATATAATATTTCCTTTCCATTGGAAAATTTCAAACTTAAGATAAGATAGAACTTTATTAATCCCGAAGGAAATTCTTGTGCCAGGTTGCATAGCAATAGAACAAAAATAAATATATAATAAAAATGTATAATTCAAATAAAATAACAGATTTACAAATTTACAGTAAGTAATCGACAGTAAGTGCAGTAAGTAAGTCTAAAAATAAAGTAAGATAAGATATTCAGTCAGCAAAAACAATTTGGCAATAATTGAAGTGTAATAAAAGGGCAATAATAATAAACTTGTAGGTGCTTTAGGAATGCAACATATTGGAGAAAAATGTAAAATTCATGAATTCAAAAAAATGCAATCGTTCATTCATTCATTCCTGGTCAATGCACACACACACGCCACTTTTTCATTTCACCTTGGAAACACGTCCATGTGAGAATTAAACTTCTTGAATCTTCAATCATTCATTCATTCATTCATTCACAGAAAGGCAGGAAGCTAAACGGACATGGTGCCCATAAAAGGTAACTTCCTCTCGACACTTGCGTCCAACACCGAATATTAATCTATTATTTTTTGTATCACCGTGGGGCTCAGTCAAACAACGCCACCCTGTGGTACTTTGTTGTGGTGCATATGACAATTGATGGCGCGCATGGGGAAAAAAAGTTAACTTCTGTTTTAAGTTTGGCAGTGTGTGGGTTTGTAAAAAATATATATTTTCTAACTTTCTATTCTGTTATTCTGTTATCATTAAAAATCTATATATATAACATACGTATAACACATAACATATTAGCACTATAATCTAAATAGCGATTCCCATCAACCCCCCGTCGTTAAGACGTTGCTAATGGCCCATGTGTTTTCCACATTGCCCCGATACGAGGGTCTCTCCTCAGACCAACAGGTGCTCCCCTCCGCTTGGACCGCAGGAACCTCCACCCCAACCCCCACCCAACCCTAACCCCAACCCCCACCCAACCCCACCCCATCCCTGCACCCCACCTCACGCCACCTCAATCCCCTCTAGTCTCTGGTCAAGACTACAGTGGCTCTTTAGTGTTTGTGTGAGGGGGTTAATCCACCGAGCGGTACACAAGGCCTGCTTAGTTTAGTTTACATTGAGACACTTCCTGTAATTAGCTCTGTTATCATTGGCTGTGTTTAGCTCCCCCCCCCCGCCAGACACTGTCCAGCTGTTTGCATTTTCGTTGGAATAAAGGAGGCACAAGGAGTCCTTTTATAAAACCAAAAAGTCTCTCCGCCCCCCCAAGACAGGTAAATACAAATTAAGAACCAGAAAATACAGGCCAGGAAAAGTCATCATGGCTTCTTTTAATTTGGTTTCATTCGCTATTTGCTTACATCTCCGTTGCCTTTAATCGTTTTTTATTACTTGATACATGGCTGGCCTATGCTTGAGTAAACAGTGTCGAATATAGACTTCCTAGTGTACAAACAACAACGCACGTTACCACATGTTTACAGTGCATTCACGCACACACACACACACACACACACACACACACACATGCACACACACACACCACACATGCGTCATCAAACATCTGCAAACACCACACGTGCGGGCGGGGGGCAAAGGCGTCTCTCTTTGTGGTGTCGTCTGACCGGTGTTTCCAAATGAATGGGAATGGAGATCTTCAGGCGGGGTCAGAGGTCGATGCAGTTCTAGATCTGGTGCCCAACGGCAATCTGCACAAGAACAACGACAACAACAACAACTGTGAGACAGAGCAGGTTCCGATCACTTCCATTGATCAGGTTGTTTCTCTTTAAAAGTGAGAAATGTAAAGAAACATCGGAGGGAATATAATGATATATATACTGTATATAATATATATCATTTATATAATTTACTACGACGCAAATAATAACAACAGCTATGCTATGCCAATGAGCTACGCCTGTTGGGAGTATCTGGTGACATAGTCTGCGCAAAAACAAAAGTCAATGGACTGCAGTGAACTCGGTGTGCGCTAACAAAGAGACCAGGTCATCTACATCACAGCAGTAGTTAGTAGTTTCACCCACCTTGTGGGTTGGAGCCTAGTTATGGAACCAGCCCATAAAGTAGCTGCAGAATCCATGTAAGCTCTTCCAGCAGTACTCCGTGGCCAGGCGGGAAGACTGTGACTCGTCCGCCTCCGTGGGCCGCGGGGTGGTGGCGGCCGCGGGGGTCTTGCCTTGCTTGGAGGTGGGCTTCCTGGGCTGGCTGGCTGCCTTGCCGCTGCCACCCTGGGGCTTATTGGCGGGCTGAGGCTGGGGCTTGTTGGCCGGCTGGGGCTTCACAGGCTTGGAAGGGGAGGCCGGTTTAGCCTGGGCCGGGACCGCCGGTCTACGCTGGTCCTGGCCCGGCTTCCAGGCCTTGCTCGGCGTAGTGGTGGTGGCGGTGGCGGTGGAGGTAGAGGCGGTGGTGCTAGTGGTGCCGCCGGCGGAGGTCTTGGGCCAGGCGGACAGGAAGCTCATGTGGGCGTCGTCCGGGTACTTCTTGCACATGTGGGGCCGGTAGATGCGGGGCCCCTGGCAGGCGTGGCTCAGCTTGCGCAGCTCCCACATCACCTGGGTGAAGTAGTGCCGCGGGTTCTGGCTGTAGGCGCGGCACAGGTTGGGCTTGCCCTGGAAGTCGCAGTAGTAGGAGCGCCCGGACGCCTGACCCCGGCAGGAGACGCGCAGGCGGGTGTAGTCGCCGGCCCCGGACACCGACATGGTGCAGGCGTCGCGGCTCTTGGTGCTGAAGCGGATGGGCTCGTCCCAGACGCCGCGCGGTGGGGAGGGGGGCTGCTGCTGTGCGGGGGTCCGCCCGCCGTCCACGCTGTTGTTGCTGTTGTTGTCGCTCTGCGCGCGTGTCACGTGGCCGGACAGCGCCGCCAGCAGCAGCAGCATCATCATCCTGACTCCGGTCCTCATGGCTCTTCAGGGGTCTTCAGGGGTCGGGGGGCCGTCAAAAAGTGTGCCGGTGAAGGCGGTGTAACGTGTGTGTGTCGTGGGTGTATGCGTGTCACTGGGAGGGTGGAGGTGAGCAAGGGCAGGAGTTGGGCGAGCATGGCCTTTTAACTGCTGGGGGGTACAAAGAGAGCATTGAAGTGTACACACACACACACACACACACACACACACACACACACTCTCTCTCTCTCTCACTCCTCCCCCAGACGACCCCCTTCCTACTAAATACACACACACACACACACACTTAGACATAAACATGCACGCACACATGCGCGTGCACGCACGCACATACACATAGCTCATGCATACACACACGCATCCGCACACATTTGCACGCACACACACACACACACACCATATGGTGTCATATAGAGCCAACCCACTATGTGGTGTGAGAGACTTTGCCATTGGCAGAACGGTGAAGTGAAAGTGGAGGGGGAGACGATTCAAGCCTGGCCAGGGGACGGGGGGCGGGGGGGGGGGCAGAGAGGACACGCAGGTCGGGGGGAACCACATGAACAAAATGTCTCTGCGTGTATAAATGTATGCATTTATATACCATATATGTGTGTGAGGGGGAGGGAGTGGGTATCATCGAACAGTTGGTGTACATATTATGAAGCCAAATCCTTAAAAAGTGACGCGTTACGGGGACATTATATAAAGCCATATATATAAAAGGTTCTTTGAGTATCGCCGGGGAGAGAGATAGAGCGCGCGAGAGAGAGAGAGAGAGAGAGAGAGAGAGAGAGAGAGAGAGACGAGAGAGAGAGAGAGAGAGAGAGAGAGAGAGAGAGAAAGAGAGAGCAGGGAAGACAGCTCAGCAGCCAAACTGTATTTCCTGCTGGGGTTTTTCCAGAAGGTTCAGGATGTTCTCAGCACACGGTGGCCACAACCTGATGCGGCTATCTGGGAACAAAAAGTACCACTAAGTACTATCCAAGTCACTGCGACGACATTGTTTCTAGTTTAGTTTCTAGTTTATAGATTGTTGTGGTCATTACCGAAGGAGCTGTGGTGTCCCGTCATTAATCTGCCCGGAACTCTTAACCTTTTTAATTTACGTGTACATTTTCATTTAGGGCATTTGGCGTTTGACGCTTTTGTCCAACGCGATGTGCGTAGGTTGTTGTTCCCTTGGCTTGGTGTGTTGTGTGTTGTCTTGCATTTGTGTTGCAAGTCCTCCTAAATTCAATTACTGTCGTTCTGTCGCTCTGACAGGATACCATGGGCTTCACACCACCACCGAGACCACCCAACCCCCACACACACCCCAAACCCCTCCTAACAGACCCCAGGTTGTGTGTGTGTGTGTGTGTGTGTGTGTGTATGTGTGTGCGTGGCATGTACGTTTATGCATGTGGCATATTAATATAATGTATGTTTGGCCAGATGTCTTGTTAAAAAAAAGTTGAGAAGAAATTGCAAACATATGTTTACTCTGGGATTGGGATTACTCTGGGTTTCCTTTATTATTCTATTGTTTTATTAGGCCTATCAGTTTCATTTTTTTATTCCATTGTAAACATAAAACAGCTGCATATTCTCTATGAAACGTGCTATAAAAATCATCCAAATGACTATGGTATTACTTTGGCATTTTATTATTTGGTATATGGTGAGACATGGATGATTTTTTATATATAATTATGATTATCATCCAACCATATTTCATCAAGTCACCCCATTCCACATGTTTTCCATTTCAGTCATTTGGTGTTAGACAAACTATATTAATATATTATATATTATATATACAGTATATATATAAATCAAACAATGAGAGAAGGCAGCTTCTACTGGATGAAGATCTTTATTCAGTTTCCAGGGCCTCCGGTACAAAGTGTCCACAGCCCCGCCTCCGGAAACAAAGAGGCTTCTGGGAGTTCAGGGTTCCAAAGTACCGGGGCCACATCCAGTCACTTGTTCACTCATTCCCATATACCCACGCTATTGAGGGAACAAGTAAGGCAGGGAATAGGAGGAATTCTGAGGAATTCTAATAAATAAATCTAATGTAAGATCATGTGTTGTTCTATCGAAACCGTCTGTCTAAGCAAATGTGATCAGCTTGAGTCCCTTCTGTCCCCTGTGATGAACACATTCATGCTTTACATTGAAATACCAGTTCCTTCATTCAACATATAATAAAAATACTCAGACCTGATGGCAGTGGCTACGTTCCCAGCACCCCCAGAAAAGAGTTATGACAAAAACAAAACTACCAAAAATATCTACTGACATGTTTATAAAACAAACATTGACCAAAAAAATATATAAAACTTTCAAAAGCCTTGAAAGTGGACAACAAATGTACACCTTTCATCGTATTGAATTGAAAATCAAGCAAATAAAGATAAAAGTGAAGTATAAATAAATTGTTTCTTCTAACAGTCAATCGATAAACAAAGCAATAAACTCTCTGACATTTCACATATGATATTGACATACAGTCCATGACTGTGCTGTTGTTGTGATGAGACTGCAAAATATGAGCATGTGACAATATGTTTTAATTGTGATTGGCTGGCTTGAGATCACCTTAGGGATGACTTTAATGGAGGTGGAGGGGGGGGGGGGGGGGAGAGGGAGGGAGAGAGGGAGGCGGAGGCAGAACAGTTGGAAGAAGGGTGTGTCTCTCCTTCGTTGCCATTGGTTACTTTACAATGAGTTTTGAATTCACCTGCAAACAAAAGGATGATCAGTCGAACAATTAGCTCGCAAGTCGACAACAACAACAACAACAACAACAACAACAACAACAACAACGTGGACAGCTTTATAGACGTACCACATAGCGGAGTCTAGGTCCAGTTTTCTTGTCCACTGCAGACACGGGGGGGAGGGAGAAACAAATCAAAAAACAAACACAGATTAACATTTTAACTTGTTGCTTTAATTATAATCGTCCAACTAAATTAGTGGATTAGTGACTTAAAATGGCGATGATGAGAAGAGGTTATCGTCTCTCTGAGAAAGCAATCAGGTACAACATGTTAGGCCCTGGGATGTGCAGGAATATGTTATGGGCATGAAGAAGACGTAATGGATACCGTCTGGATGGGAAGTCTCGTCAATGCTCCACCTAATAGTTCCCATGCGCTCGCATACCGGTTGATGGAGTTAACAAAGAATGAAGGAGGAGTAATCAAACACAGATGATGGATGATAGACCTCGATCATCATTGGTTGTTGATCATTGCTGGCTGTTAGTGCGCAGACGATTGGCTGTTAGTCACACGGTGCTCTGATCTGATTGGTTGGTTGAAAGATGGGATGGTTTTATTCATCTGGGTACCTTGTAGATGGGGGGATGGGGCGGTACTGGGGTGGCTGGGTGTGTGCGGGGGGGGGGGGGCCGGGGGGGGGAGGGGAGGGGGGCGGGTGACCAAGGTTCCATGATGTCCACCAGTCAAGTTCGGCTGGGAGGAGCGACGCGCGCCGGAAACAACGTCAGGGAGGAGGAGCTAGGGTGGCACACACAGAAACGCCCGCACACACGCAAACACACACACACACACACGCACACACACACGTGCACGTGTGCATCAATGGCAGAGCACGGTCATACACATACACATGAATCGAGATTCACACACAAACGGAAGCTCTTAATAGTTCTTCATTCTGATGCGCCAGTTGTCTTCAGAGTTGTAAACTTTGTGGAAATATCTATCTACAGTGTACTGTTGTGGGAGTGTGTGTGTGTGTGTGTGTGTGTGTTTGGTGGCTGGTTTAATTGGCCTCACCTGGCCCAGTTAGAGTCAGACTCTCACTGGACCAGGTGAGGCTGCAGTGCCAACCACCCCAGACTCTAACTGGGCCAGGTGAGGCCAGTTAAGCCAGCCACCGAACACACACACACTCCCACAACTGTATATATATAACCTACAGAGGCCCACCACCACCACATGCACACCATTCAGCCGCATGCCTAACGGATGACACCTCATCACCATACCTCACCACGGCAAGGTCGCCCTGCAAGTCAAACACCTGGTCACCGTGGCGACCGGCAGAATAAGCCACACTGCAACACAAGAGGTGAGTGTGGACACGCGTGACATGAGGAGGACGTCGGGGAGGCGTGGGAGAGGACGAGGCCAGGAAAGACTGATCCTTTAAGGCTCTCACCGAGATGGAAAGAGAGATGGCTGACGAGAATGGTCAGAAGAGGGAGAGAGAGAAACACAGAGAGCCAGAGAGAGATACCGGCCATGTTGTCCTTCAGAGATATGAATGATGAA